>PVIA01005019.1:0-124248 GCA_004024845.1 Tonatia bakeri
ATGCTTTAGTTTATAGATGAACCCAACGTATTTAGATTATAATGTAACTAAACTTTTGTGTTTCAGTTTGAACTAAAACATATGAGGGGAAAATGTTTAACTATACATGCCGTTGCTTTCTAGGTTAATTATTTGTAATAAGTAATAGGCATACATTATTTGTAACAGGTAAACATGGAGGAGAGGGAGAAGAAAAGTTGTGTGAGTAAGGCAAAAGTGGTATTTCCAAAGATTCTATGTGTTTTCCAAAGATCTGGGCAGAATACTGATATCAGTAAAATGTCCAGATTTAGGATGGCACGGTCACAGTCACACCCTTTCGATATCTCTGTTCCCCACCACCGGGTGTTCTGATGCTCCACTAAGCCCAGCTCTCAGACACAAGAACGCACCTTCCTCCTCCTTCCACCACATAAAACAATATACGAGAGACGACTGTGCCCTTTGCGTGAAGTTTACATCTGAATTGTATGGCTCCCTAAACCTCATGCACACTCATGATTCCAATCTTCCACAGAGCCACAAATAAGTATTTTCTGTAAAAATTTAGATCCAGAACCATTCCTTCACCCCTTTTCAGGAAGCCTTTTCAAGATTTGTCCCACTTTGGTTTTACCTTATCTTTCCACTCCTGGCCTTAGCACACATTTCATGTCATGGAATAGTGAAGTCACTGCACCCGAATCTCCATGCTTGGCCCACACAAGGCAGATTGTGCCTTTTTGTTTTGATTTTAATTCCTTCTGCTTAAAATCCCCCTTCCACTTCTCTGTCTCTCCCCTGGCCTTAGCCACGGCCACGAGATTAGTCTCAGTCAGCATCACTAATAATGAGGGGCGTCCTGTCTGGACTTAGGTGTTTAAGAAATGGCTGTGTCCTCCCCCCACTCTCTAATCTGCTGGGTAGATGCAGAGACTGTGGAGGCCTTAGGACGTTCCAACCCTTCAAGAAGGAAGGAACCCAGGTTCCAGAATTGCTGTGAGTAGGGTAATTGCCCACAGGTGTGAGCACCCACATTGGACTACGACCTGGGCAACAGAAAATGTCAATTAGTAAACCATTGGCATTTTGGAGTTGATTTGCTATAACAATGTCAAACCCTAAATACAGATCTTAACAAAGGAGGATCATTCTACAAAATAAAATGGGCCACTTGTCCATAATATTATATTTTGTTTCTGTTAATTCAAGAGAAAATATTTGCTAAACACCAATTTTTACTAGGATACGATGCTATTTCTCCATGAACGTGACCATGATCAAAGCATGCTATTTGTTCTTAAGAAACTTAAAACTTAATGTTATCCTAGTTCTCACTAAGCTATAAAGGGATCCTTGTTGTTAACGTATTGCCTTCAACAACATGCCGTGTGTATGAAAAAGCAAATACAGGGGAGGTTTCTAACTCTGTATTTTATGCAGATTTAAAAAAATCCTGTCAAATGTTCCTCGCAAAATATTTCTACAAATGTTTAAGACTCTGCTATCTGCAATATACTGCACAAGTCACCATAGAAACTTTAGGAAGAACATAGTCCCTGCATTAAATGAGTTTAAAAAATATAATGATAAGCTGAGAAATTGTTCTCCCCTTTTGAAGGGATGTCTTGGTTATATAAAAAGGAAGCTTGTTTTTGTTAATATCCAATAGTCATAAACTAATAGGCAAATCAATTAGATAACAAAGTAAAAGGAAGATAATGGAAACTCTATACCAAGATCTTAATTAAGCTTTTTTAATGAGAAAAAGATTTTTAGCAACTAAAATGATCCTTCTGTTAAGAGGCAAAAATAGGACCTAGAAATTAAAAATTCAATTTAAAAAATAAACACTCAGAGCCACTGCTCTGAAGTCATCAAAATGAAATTCACAAGACTCTATGTGGAATTTTACTTATATTTATGCTATTTTGGGCCAATAGTTTTACTAAAGTATTTATATGTTACGTAAGGACAAGAACCTCTGGTTTTCATATAGGAGCCCTGTATCTTTGCACAGAAATTGGGCTGCAGTTAATTAAAATACTCAAGTCTGTCTTAGAGCAAGTACATGTGCAAACCCTTAAAGAATCCCATACTGCATTGCAGAAGACAATTACAACTCAGATTTTTTCCACTACATTTTCCACCATAATTCACTTAATGCACTGTTTAACTCAAACAGTCAAGGAAAGCATAGTGAGAAAAAACAGTTTTATGATGCACTAAAATGAAACAGATATTTCATCCAGAATGACTCTTCCTCAGTGTGTGTTCAACTTTCCACTTGCTCTACAGTGAAGATTTATTATTCCTCTAAAGGATATTTAAAAATAACTAGGCTTAATTTTGAGTTGTTACATGAAAATCTAAAATCATTTAAAACAGTGATGTCTCCTCATATGAGACTGCATCCCAGCTTTGGTTGTACATAAACCCTGTCACATGCAGATTCATCATCTGGAACCCACAACACTGGCCTTCTCTGTGCTGCAGGGAGAGAGATAACCACCTTCTTTGGCATGAGAAGTCACATTACTTAGTGACACACATATTATATCTATATAAACTTTATCAAAGCAACACAAGTCCATTTTTCTTCAATAATGGGTTACTAATAATCATATGTATGTGTTCTTCTTCTGGTTTTGTTACGTTTAATCAAAGTTCTTCTAACTAATAGCCTTAAATCCCTCCCAAATTTATACAGAGATTGCTATTTATCGAACCATGTAAACATAAAACTATTTAAACATACATACAATAAATATGCATACATACATATATACAAAAGGAGTAACTCTGGAAATAATTATGTTTTTACTCTTTTATCAGTAGTTTTGAAACTATATAAAAATAAAGATATTATTTTGAGTATTTATAGCAAAGATAACTGGTCAAGAAACTATGATTAGGAAAGAATTAAGAATTAAAGACTTTATTACTTTTGTAGATACTAATATTTTTCAAAATTATGTTGTAATCAATATTTCTAAAATATAGCATTTACTATTAAATATTATTAAAATAATCCTTTAAATAATTTTATAAAACTTTCATGTGTGTGAATACATATTAATCTTTCTTTTGACATTGCCAAATCCAAGACTATAATCAAAGTAGTGCCTTCACCTAGAGATAAGGTATCCAGGAAACAACACCAGAAAGAAACAGGTACCCTAATGTACTGTATCAATTCATCAGTTGTTTGTTGAGCTGGTTCATGCAGCGATACATGGAATCATTTGGTATTTGTTGCATTCAAATTTGCACTGTTGAATGCTAGTGTGTTCAGGCAGCATACTGTGCTTCCTTCCACAGCTACAATTATGGAATTCAAAGAAAATGATATCGTTTATACTGTTTTGTTCTTGGAATATCTTCTTAATTATAAAGTCTCTATGTTGTCGGTTGGTCTTACACCTTTATGATAACTGAACCACCCAGGTATTACAGAACCATCACACAATAGAAACAGACACGACATTCTGCTTTAAAAAAAAATTGGTCTCCAAATTGTTTCTCTCTAGTCTACCACTTTACGCCTTACGTTGTTTACCATGCACCTTCCCCGTCTTGGTTTGATGACAGTGTCTCTATCAGAAACCGAGAGCTGCTCAACAAAATTGATTCTCATCTCATGAGCACACAATAGACCACATTTCCCAGTCTCTCTTCTGGCGGTTAGGTGAGGCCGTAAGACCGAGTCAGCTGGCAGAGTGTGAATGGAAGTGACAGGGGCCACCTGAGGCTGGGGTCGGCAGGAGAGCAGCTGGCATGGGTCCTCCCCACCCATTTCCTCATTTCTCCTGGCAGGGGCAGGGGTGAGCGGGACCGCAGAGATGGCGGGCCTGGGGAGCCGAACCATCGGATGGCCAGTTTCCTGCTTCCCTGAACCACCAGCCAGAGGAAATAAAAAATGGAACTTTCATTTTGTTTGAATCACTAAATTACTGTTAGTTCTCATGCTTTGCAAGCTTAGCTACCCTAACTAATACAGAGCACACAAGTCCGGAGCTACCAAAATCCAAATATTTGGCATTTGCTTAGCAGTTAAGAAACAGATGGTAAGTGAATAACTGTAAAAACCAGATAACCCTTTTTATGCCATGGTAAAGCTTCTGCTAAAACAGCTACATTGGCTCACTTAAAAAAGATCCTATTTGCTGCCAAGAGAGCTTGTATTTTTAGAAATTTTAGTTAGAGAGGGTAAGAATATTAGTAGTAGGTACAAATATCAGCTACTGTTTTTAAGATATAAGGAAATATCATTGAATTCCTGCAAAATGTAACTGTTTTTGCAAGCAGAAATGGTGAGAAAGAGAGTTTGGAAACTGACTCCTTATCTGAGAAGATGAACCACTGACTTCTGTATCCCTAAAAAGGAGGAGATGAACCTGAAGAAGGTTAAAAAATGAAGGCCACTGAGTCTTAGCCAAACAGAAGGACTGTCCTATGCAGTGATTACGTAGGCCACCTCCCCAACCAACTGTGTGGTTTCTGATGTCCCGGGCACAGCTTCTATTTACTTACTCAAAGGGATTTGTTAGCATTGGGCAAGCAAAGGGATATAAAGAGATTGAGAGATACGTATCCTCTCAATCTTACATTAGGTCCTCCGGAACAGAGTACGTGATTTGAGGGGGAAAGAGAGAGCAACAGAAAAAGAGAAGTCAGCCATGTGGGCGTTATCAAGCAGGTTGGAGCCATGGACGTCAGGCTCAGTCTGCTGGGGAGCTGTGGGAGGTGGTGTGAACACACCTCGGAGTGGTCCAACTTGAGGGGCAGGAAGCTGGGTTATAAAAGCTTCATCCCATCTGCTCCTGGGGTCATTAACGCACTGGCATTTTTTCTCTGTTCCAGGCACAAGGCCAAGAGAAAGTCCTCCAGCAAAGGACTACAGATGCTTGCTCAGGGTGGGAGACTCTGCACTGAGCCAGAACCACAGACACACACAGCATCTGCTGTGCTTTGTGTGGTTACACACAAGTGTGACAGGCTGAAAGCAAATACATCCTAAGCCTTGTTAGTTTAAGGGGGAAAACCTATTGTGAAAGAAACCACAGGGGTTGCCTAAGAAAGCCCAAGACTTTGTGAGCTTTGTGTCATACTCAAGTCCCCAAACTTGGACCAACAGAAAGAAATACATAGACCTAAGGGGAGTATATCCTGGTCAGTGTGCATGTTAGACATTCTGGGGAAAACTAATTGGAAAGGAAGAAGCTCCTAGGAGCAAACCAGGGGTATGTAGAACAACAGACAAGAATTTTCCTCCCATAAAGTAGAACCAGAGTTGACCAAGAAATGTCTCCCAAAGCCAGGGAAGAGCTTCACAATTTCTCTCCTGCAGAAGTCCATGAATGCTGTGGGCCTCGTTCAGCCATGCATCTGCCATTCTGCCTTTTTCTCCAAATAGGTGTTTTCCTGCACTTTCTGCTCTCTTGTTGTTAGGTGAAGGTCATGATCAATACTTTGCCTTTTATTTTATAGGTCACCAAATCTAAATGTGGAGTGCTATGGAAGCATCACCCAGAAATCCTAAGGGATATATCCGAATATCTGTCTCTTCTTAGGGGATTGTACAATTATGTTTTAACCCATATATGGAATGACTGCTTTTTAAAATAGAATCATGATGACACTTTTTTTTTTACTGTTTACAAAATTAAGTATTGATAAAAAGAGTGAGTGAATGCTGAGTAGTAAAGGGATGGACTGAGTAGTTGACTGCTGGTGATTTTTGGCACCCTGTTCCAACCCATTTTGTGTTAGAACTTTTATTGCAGGGGCCAGAAGTGAGGAGTAAATTTTCAGGCCCCTTTGCCATCAGGGCTCCAGATATAATTTCGGTTCTACCATTCGGATGCACTGAGCCCAGCTTTGCACTGTGGAGAAGAGAGAGAAGCCAGTTTTCCTTTAGTGGCAACGGCGCCTGCGGCCAGGCTACAGGAGATGCAAGTTCTGGGCCACACTCCATATTCTCCATCCAGGCAGCCGCAGCAACAGTCTGAGCCAGCAGGCAAGCTGGTCGTGGTTTCTTCCAGATTTTTGCCCTTCAGGTGGCGACAACTTCCCAACATACTTGACCATAGCCTCAGAGGCACAACCAAAAGCTAAAAGGCCCCCTATCCCTCCTTAAAATCCCTCAGAATTTTCAGTGAATGTATCCTGCGTAAGAAGGATGTGTACAAACTTCCATTGGCAAAGGAGCCTACTTACCGCAGCCACTATCTGTGGACTGCCTGAATCTTCGTCCCCAGGCCAGCGATCCAGCGTGCGCATGCGTGGTGGTTCTTCACAGCAACAGACGCTTCTAGGGCGCCTGCAGTGGGTCCCAGAGTTCAACTCGATTCTGACACTACCTATCCTGCGATAGCATCCGATTCCACAGGTTAAGGACTTGGTCCTGCCAAACTGGCCTTTACTCCACACGCCAGTAAAGGCCCGGGTTGTTTACCTGTACTTCTGAGCAACAGGCCGTAAATCAGGGGTTGCAATGACCCCTTCCTTAGGTTCATTAATTTGCTAGAATGGCTCACAGAACTCAAAAAAAAAAAAAAAACTGGCTTATCACAAGATTACTGATTGAGTATATTAAAGAATATAAATAAAGAGCCAGATGAAATGATATATAGGGTGAGGTCTTAAACAAAGGAGCTTCTGCCATTGTGGAGCTTGGGGCAGTGAAAGCATTCTCCAACTGGATGCTCTCAAAAAATAAAAAAGAAGAAGAAGAAGAAAGTTTTTATGGTGGCTGCATTACATAGCCATGACTGAGTAAGTCATTGACCACTGATTCAACCTCAACTTCCCCTCCCCTCCCAGGAAACCAGGGCTGGGGCTGAAAATTCCAATCCTCTAACCACATGGGTGGGTGGCTCCCACTGGTGGCCAGCCCCCATCCTCTGGTGGGATTCAAAAGTCACCTCATTAACATAACAGGAAACATCATGGCTGCTCTCCCCACTTAGGAAATACCAAGGGGTTTGGGAGCTGTGAGCCAGGAACCCTGGACAGAGACCAAATATATCTGAGAACTATAATTCTTATAAATCACAATATTGTGCTGCCAAACCTATTTTCTCTGGGATAAATGCCCAGGAGTGCAATTGATTTTTACTGGGTCATGTGGTAATAAAATACCATATTTTAAAATAGAGACATCCAAACTGATTTCCAGAGTGGGCATGGTATTTCTACCCTCTCCAGGAACGTGCGAGAGACCTAGTGTCTCCGAATCCTCATCGTCACGTGGAATCATCACTCTGTTTAATTCGATCTATTCTAACAGATGTGTACAAGTGTAATTTAAATTTGCATGCCCCTACCGGCTGTGACACTGAATATTTTCACGTGCACGTTTGCCATCCATACATTATATTCTCTTCAATGACATGTCCCTCTAGGTCTGATGAGACTGTTTGTTTAACCCAGTGCTGCTTCATGAGCCCTCTCCGTAACTCTAGACACGAGTCCGTTGTCAGAGGTGCATTCCACAGGTATTTTCTCTCAGTCCATTGCTTGTCTCTTCATCCTATTAACAGAGTACTTCACAAAAGTTTTTACCTTGGATGAACTTCAATCACTCGTTTTCTTCTTGTCAGGTCTACAAATTCTTCACCAAGCTCCAGGTTCCAAGGTTTTCTATCAATATGGTGGATTCCACTCACTGATATTTGAGTATTGATGCAGCCATACATCCCTGGTTAAAAAAAAAACTCTCTTGGTCATGATGTACGTTTTTCAATATATTGTTAAACTATACTTGTTCATATATTATCAATAACATTTTGCATATACTGATGAAAGATATTGGTCTTTAGTCTCTTGGTTTATTCTTATTTTTGGTGCCTTGGTAATACTCTTCTGATCGAATAAGTTTGGAAGTGTTCCTTATTTTTCTATCTTTTGGGACAGGTGTGTAGAACTGGTGTTAATTCTTCTTTAAATATTTGATAGACTTCTTCATGAAACCATTAGAATATAAGATTTCTTTGGGAGGAAATTTTTAATTCTGGTTTTAATTTCTTTAAAAATTAGAAATCCATCTTAATTTTCTATTTCATATTAAGCGAATTTTGGTCATTTGTACATTTTTGAGGAATTGGGCCATTTGATCTAGGTGGTCAAATTTATTTGTGTAGATTTGTTAATAGCATTTTTATTGTCCTTTAAAATATACAAAAGAGCTAGGATTATCTCTAATCTCATTTTGATATAAGTTATTTGTTTCTTTTTTTTGTAAATTCTGCTACAGGTTTGACAGTTTTTTTGATCTCTTCAAAGAATCAACTTTGGTTTTATTGATTTGTTTATAGTTGTTTTCAATTTCTTAGCTTTAAGTTCTTATATTATTGTCTTCTTCCTGCCTTTTAGGGTGTATTTGCTCTTCTTTTTTAGTTCACAGAGTTGGGGGCTTACATAAGTGACTTGGGGTCTTTCCCTTTCCTACTGTATGCATTTTATGTTATAAATTTCCCTCTCAGCTCTGCGTTTGCTGTACTCACAAATTTTAACATGTTGTACTTTCATTTTCAGTTGGTACTGAAAATATATTTTTTTCTTTTGTAGTGACATTCTTTTGATTTATGAATTACTTAGAAGTGTGTTGTGTAGGCTGTGAGTGTTGGCAATTTTCCTATCTTTCTCTATTCATGTCTACCTTTATTCACTTATGGTCAGAGAATACACTACATATACCGTATTTTTCAGACTATAAGGCACACTTTATTCCCACCAAATTTGGCAGGAAATTGGGGGTGTGTCTTATAGTCCAAATGTAGCTTTACATTTACATTGGTGAAATATTTATATTATTAAATATTTTACCACATTTTTCGCTTCAAAATTTTTTTCCCTATTTTCCTCCTCTAAAACCTAAGTGTGTCTTATGGTCCAAAAAATATGATAGTTTTAGTTTTTAATTTTATTTATTTTCTTTTTAATTTATTTTTATTGAGGTAACATTAGTTTGTAACATTATATAAGGCTTGGGTTGCAACATTATGAATTGACACCTGTATGTGCTATATCATGCTCAGCACACAAAGTCTACTTTCCATTTGTCATCATAGCTCCATCACTGGGCGCACCTGAGCCCAATTTGTGGCGGTTTGCTTCATGGCCAAGGGCGTGGTCTATTTAGGGGTATATTTGCTGGGCACTCGAAAGGAAGTCACTGTGAGACAGTGCGTGCATTCTAAATTTTGATTACATCTTTTGGTTGATGGAGTTTTTTATATCCTTGCTGATTTTCTGCCTAGGTATTCTATCGATTGCTGTGAAAGAACAGTTGAATTCTTCTTTCCAAATTCTCCTTATCATCCTTTTTAAAATATACTCTCCCAAAGTCACTTTGACTCATAATGAAGAAAAATACTGTAACTTAAAACAAATCATTACTCTTTTAGAACTTCCCTTTATTTACTAAACATAGCAATAAAATACTGTAACCAATCTAGTTTCTGTAAATGACTTATTTTTTATCCTTTACACCTTCACTTTTTATTGCACTTTTTATTTACCTCTGATAAGGGTGGCTAGAAGAAGGCTATGTTTGGCTTTTTTTGCAAATAAACTTTCAAAACTCACTGTAAAGTTGTTAAATATGGGAGGCAAGGGTTTTCAAGCCTTTCTGAGGATCAACTCCTTGAGCCACGAGGGATTCAAGAAATAAAGTTCACTTATAAGTAATAGATTAGAAAGAATGCATGACATGGTGCAAGTCGCCTTTCTGCCGAAAGGAAATGAAGATTCTCTGCAATGAGGAGGGAGAACAATTCATAAATCTACAGGGTTAGACTGGAGTCGCATGTCCCTAGGGTGGGCTGTCCTGCAGGAGCTACTGAACTCAGAACTGGTAGAGCATGTCAGACTGGCTAACAGAAGGAGCCAAGGACCAGACTAGAAAAACGTGTGTCACATCCTACGCTCACATGAAGAGCTGACAGCTGACCCAGGCAAGCCTTCACTTCCCCAAACACTGGCATTGCCAACAATGTTCTCTAACCTTAAATGCAATCCCCAGAAGTGAAAGTGGTGGTGTTGATTACAATTACATGAGATTACATTTTAGCCACCAGAATGAAATAGCCCATATAATAAATCGAATTCAGTTATAGAAAAATGAACCTGCATTTTTTCGACACCAGAGCTTATGAACTGTGAAATGGGCACCCAGTGCAACAGCAGGCATAAGGCAAGCTGACTGAAACCATCATGAATCTTCCCAGAATCCCTGTGCCCCTTCTACTCCTGATTCTGAAGGATGTGATGAAACTCAGGGTTGTCTGATCAGTGAAAAGGTGAGCATTAGAAATGGGATGAGAGTCAGGAATGCAAAAAAATAAAAATAAATAAAAACCTTTGGAAATCAATTCACCTCAATGAATTCAATAACAAATAATTTTGAAATGTTAATAGTTTGGGGTGTATCATATATCCAAAAGGCCACCTCCAAATTCATTTTTGATCTCTTAGACTATGCTTCATCAGGGCATCTGGACAAAACTTCACACACTCCAGCTCAGTTCTTAGGAATCTAAGAACAGCCCCAGAATCTACTCCCCTGCATGGTAAGAGTGCCCCCAGCTCTAATCCAAGTTCATCCATGACAACTTTTAACGGGAAGAAGAGAAAATGTTTTGTAAAAAGAATATCAGCAAAAAAAAACACATATAAACATCTTTATTTAAATCCCATTTCTATCGCTCAACCAGGTAAAATCTGAGAGATGATCATTGCACCTTCAGAGCATTCGAGTGAAAGGCACAGCATCTGGGACATGCTCAGTACATGTTCGTCTCTTCTCAACCCGATGAAGTACCATTTCTCTGTTAATCATTATATAGGGAAACATACGAAGCTTTATTTCCTTTAAAGTATGGATACTTGCCCTTTCTATGTAAAAATGCTATAGTGCTGAGTAAATTAAGAGCATATGATGCCTCTTTAGATATTTAAAATTATAGTGTACAAGTAAAATATGAGCATCATCATTACATTATCAAAATGACTATAATCTTTTTTTAATATTTTATTTATTTATTTTTAGAGTGGGAAGAGAGGGAGAGAGAGAGAGAGAAACATCAATGTGCCGTTGCTAGGGGCTGTGGCCTACAACCCAGGCATGTGCCCTGACTGGGAATCGAACCTGTGATGCTTTGGTTCACAGCCCGCGTGCTCAATCCACTGAGCTATGCCAGCCAGGGCCAAAATGACTATAATCTTAACTGGCTAGAAGCCTAACTATCTTATTGAACATGAAGTCCTTGATAGGAAAAATCAATTTCAAAAATAGTTTATGCTAAAATTGGCATAAAATTAATACATGTTGCATATATAAATTGATATTTGATAAAGCAGACAAATCAGTTGTAACATTCAGCTAAGCATGATTTGAAAATGTCCAAGAGTCCAACACTTCCTATTCTAAATATACTGACTTTTTATTTTTATTTTTTTATAATGTTCATTCAGATTTGCATCAACTTTGCCAAGTCTGAGGTTAGAAAGAATTTATAAATATTTTCATTATTTCAATTTTCAGTTCACTGGTGAGAAATTATCATGATTTGCTTGCACCATTAGGGTGGCTGAATAGATGGTAGATTGAACAGGTGCATCTTTAGGGGCAGCCAGATTCATCATGCCAGTATGAATTACATGCATTTGCCGAGTTCCTCATATTTGGGATCATGAAAAATTAAAAATCATCCATTTTCAAGCCATAGAAAAATTATTTGATAAATATAAATATTACACACATTCAAAAGAACTATTTTTCAATTATTTGTAGTTTACCTGTACAATTTATGAGTAGACTCACATAGAGTATTAATGTAAATATTCTCCCTACAGTAATGAATTGTGTGTTTCTTCTGCTTGACTATCTTATCACACACCCTAAGCTTATTACTATTGGAGGTAAGTTGGGTTTAAGTCAATATCACCATCACAAATTTTAAGACATTACTTATGCCATTCAGCAAACATGGCTTTTACATTTGTAAGCTTTTGTGAAGTTCCTGAAGTTCATGACCTTTATTTCTGAAACAAATAACCCCTCGACATAGATGTATTCTCCTTTATCTTTAAAAGAAAAAAAGAACAATTAGAATACAGTTTCAAAAGCAAGACTTTGACTTTATTCTTTGCCCAGCATCTGTTTCTGTTTTAAGGGACAATTTAGAAATTCTCTCTTCATTACCATCTTTTGATGCTAGACCTGATCACAGTATCTGAGAAGATTTCACATCAAACCATAATGACACATGGGATGTTTGGAACCTCGCAACAATTTCCATCCAGAAGTGATAGAACTGCTATGTGTACAAATAACGTTCAATCCTCAAGATATTACTCCGTGGAGAGAGTCCAGATCTTAAAGAGTAACGCTTGCATGTAAGGTTTGTGTGTGTGAAGGGGGGTGGTACACCATCATTTCTCTTGACTAAAGGGAATAAGAAAAAGAAAATACAAGCTAAATAATGGGTGTTTAGTAATTATACACATAACTCTCAACTTTCCATGCAAAGCCATACTCATTGCCAGAAGGAAGGTTAAGACTCTAAACCTGCTGGACCCACGAGGTGCAGACAGTGCAGCTTCCCTGCAGGGAGCTGGCTGTGTACCCTGCCCCCCACCCATAGAACACCCACTTGCTTCTTCGTCAAATGAAAGGAGAATTGTCAAGGATGGGGCAGCTGGGCTGGCCTCATTTTACATCGCTGTGTAGCAATGTTCTCTCTGTTGTCAGTTAGCCAAAGCGTATCTGAGTTTTGTATTATGCATTCATTCCCAGAATAATTATTGAAGACTTACTCTGTGCTGGGCCATGTGCTAGGTGCTGCAGATACAGCAGTGAAAAAAAGAAGACACAAGTGACTGGCCATCCTGGAGCTTTTATGCTACCAATTCCATTACTAAAAGAGCTGGCAGACTTTTCTACACCCACTGTCTCACTTCTCAGCCCGTGCTTCCACCCTGAGTCCTCGAAAGCTGAAAACCATCATCAGAAAATAAGTTCTGGAAGCACAGGAAGCCGTATGAGGGGCCTCTGAGAAGGTGGTCTCAGACTCTTCTCTTCTTTGTGAGAGACACATTGGATCTCCTGGTAACGAGAACCGATCAGCTAATGTTCTCTTTCCCTGATAAAATGTGGTCCTCATCAAACATACACGCAACGCCACCCTCCCTCTCTATGGGGCTAAAGAACATTCAAAAGCACGTCCTGAAAGAGAAAGGGTGACAAGAGAGGCCTGGTTCCCATCGAAAGTGTTCTCACCACAGAGTCAGTCAATCACTCTGTGAGGTGATGAATATGTAAATAAGTTTGGCTGCGATTCTCATTTCACAAGATATAGCAAAGCATCACACTGCACACGTTAAAGACATGCAACCTTTATGTCGCAAGCACACCTCAATAAAGCTGGAAAAAATAAAAATGACACAAAGGGTAAAAATATTTCTTTCAAAAAGAGTCCCAGCTCATTCTGGGTGTCTGGGACAGAGGCGGTCCTGGAGGTTTAGAGCAAGCACTAGAGAAAATGGCTCACAAGGCAGGAAAGCAGGAACAGCCGTTGGGCCAGAAGCGCTGCGGCAGGGCCCTCGCATAAACACGTCAACTTTTATTTCACCTTTTCAAATATGAAGTACCTAAGGCAGGCAGCAGGGGAAAACGAGGAGCTATTTCCTGGCTTTTTAGGAAATGGCTACGCTGAAGTCATCCTTGCCCTTTGCTGAAAGGAGCCTTCTGCAGGCTTTGCCTCCGGGAAAAAGTCACGCACTTGCCCACGTGGAGACAGCATATTTTCATTCTCCAGCGCTCGCTTTCTTGTATGAGGTAAGGGAATTAGTTACCTGGACTGTTCTTTCTATTCATGTAGCCTGCTCCGTGTAAGCCCCATGGGTCACTAAGAGGCATTCAGGTAAATGTCACCAAAGTCCCTGAATGCTGCTGGCTAGACATCAACTATTTTAAAATAAAATTGAGCCTAGCTTTAAAAATAAATAAATATTGAGCCTTTAAAGCTCAGTTTACTCTTAACATGAAAACTCAGCAAATTTTTCTTAATAACTATTGAAGTCATACATGCTTTGATTAATATTTTAAGAATGGTATACAGCTAAGATCATCTGGTATAAATATGCACTTACTATGAGCCCATCATGGCATGGCTCAAAGACAATAGAGAGATAACCGTTAGGTAATCATTGCTTCAGAGAGCTCGAAGTCTAGTCAATGCAAAATAACAAGTGCATGCAATTGAATATTCAATCACAGTGTTGCAATGAGATATATAAAGGAACCGCATAGGAACGGTGTTTAACCCAGCCTCCTATGATCTGAAAATTCTCTCTTGAGAAAGAAATAGCTAAGCAAAAGGATAAACAAAATAAGAAGATTGTAGCCAGGCAAAAAAAAAAAAGAAGAAGAAAAAGAAAAAAATGTTTCAGAGAGAAAGAAAGAAAGAAGGTGAAAGGAAAGCAGAATGTGGAACACACACAGTATGCTACAGAACCCCATGAAAGGGAAGGAGGTGGAACTGAGTAAGAAATGAGTCTGGGGAACAAGCAGAAACCAAATTGTGAAAGGTAAGGAATTTGAGCACTCTCGTGAGAGGAAGAAGTCTTTGAAAGATTAGAGACAAAGCAGTAGTAACAAATTCCCGCTTTTAAAAGAAGTCTGGCTGCAGGGCAAAACGGGTTGGAAGATTAAAACGAGAAAATCCAGTATGAGGTGGCATATAGCAGAAAAGACAGTGATGGTGGAAACTAAGGAATTTGCAATGTGAATGAAGCAAAAGTGGTGGACCCCAACTCTCCCAGAAACCCCTAAATCTCCAGAAAAAATAGTAAAAAAATTCTTATTAGACCTGATAAATGTACCCAGGTTGGCCTTGTGGTGGAAACAGAGGGTGTGTGTGGTTTCAGAATCAAAGACAAGATGGAAAGCTGAGAAAGTAAGCTCTGAAACCAGATGTTTGAACTGTGAATTATTTATATCCAAATATTTAATGAACAAAGAGTCTTTAATTGAAATCTGGATTTTATATGGGGATCTTTATATGAGGTCTTTGAACCAAGCTATAATTCCTAATTATAGCTTAAGTTGAAGGTTCACCCTCACACCCAGTGCAAAGTGTATTTACTCCATGCCTCCGAGCATTAGCTGCATACAGGGTATAGAGAAGTGGCAATTAGCTGGCCTGTAAAATTATACTCCTTAAAATAGTCAGGGATGAGTATCGATTGATAGAGCAAAGAAAGAGGGGCAGAGTTAAAAATTGATATTTTATATGATGATTAAATCATGCAAACCATTAAATGGTTTTTTTGAACAATTAAGTTCTGGGAATTTCTTCATGAAATAAGCAACAGGAGGATATTTGGAGCATTAATTTTTAATACAGCCTCAACTGACCCACAAAGGCTTTAAAGTCTGAGCCATTTATAGAAAAAGAAAGACCCGTTTTTGCTGACCAGGCCCTTGCATCCTGATTCTCTGTAGAAAAGATATATTCTTTAGAAACCAGATTTGTCTGCTATTGGGAGAATAGTTACTGAGTTCACATTGGAACTACTGCATGAAACCACTCAATAGCTGAGTACAGATGCAAATGATGCAAGATCACTAGTTATATTCAAGTAGTTTTAAGAGAAAATGCAATTTAAAACATTGAAAAGTATAATGAGTTTTGGCAAACGTGTGATGACACGTATCTGCTAACTCAGGGTGCAGGGGTTCACTGCCCTAAGATCCTCCATGCTCCTGTGAGTCGCCTGTCCATGCTTCCTGATGTCTGGCAACCTCTGAACTTTTTATTGTCTCCATAGTTTTGCCTTTTCCAGAGGAAGGTCATATAATTGGAATTATGCAGTATGTAACTCTGTCAGATTGTCTTCTTTCATTTAGCATTATGCATTTAAGTTTTCTCTATGTTTTCTTGATGGCTTGATAGTTTCTACCTTAATATTTCATTGTCATTGAACATTTGTCAAAACCCATACAAACGTACACCACCAAGAATGGACCCTAATGACTTCGGGTGGTGCTGACATGTTAACACAGGTTCATCGACGGTAACAAATGCCCCTTTGCGGTGAGGATGTCAATGGTCAGGGAGGCTGGGCATCTGTGGAGACACAGGATGCATGGGAACTCTCTGAACTTGACACTCAATTTAGCCAGAACCTAAAAACTACTCTAAAAATCTGTTTTAATTTTTAAAGTACTAAAAAAATTTTAAATTGCAATGGCCTGTATATTTTCCAAATCACTAAATAGGAAAGAGACAAAAACATAATCAATAAAAGAAAATATGGAAAACAATAAAAATATAAATGAAACATAGGAAATGAAGTTGAAAAGGCATAAAAGTGAAGCCAAGCATGTTAATTTCTACTCAACATCTCAAAAGGAAGTTTGAATAAAAGAATTTGCCCATTATATATTATTGATAAGAAATTCAATTATATTAACTCTAATTTGCTGTAAGTCAGTTTGCAAACATGCTTGAATTCAAATAAAATGGAAAAAATTTAAATTGGATTAAATTTTTAAAAATTTCCAACAAGGATATTTTGTAGCATGAGAAAATTATTCTAAATTCATGTGGTGAATGAATATATAACAAGGAACAATAGCACAAAGTAAAACTATAAGACATTTAAAATCCTTATGGCTATTACCAATTTAACACATTTGAAATGACACCAGCATAAACATGTACAGGGAAGAGAACAGAAAGTACGGAGACAGGCCCTGGTGTAAGAATTTACTGTAGAGCAAGTGCCATTTCAAATCACTGAAACCTGAACAATTGTTCTATCTATGGTGTTAGGGTATTTGTTAATGATTAGAAAATTTTTTAAAAATGGTAGAGTTAAATCACAATCTCATGCCTTATATTGAAATGAACCGCAGTATATCGATAAAATATTAAAAGTGAAACAAGAGAAGAAAATTAGATGTGGGTGTTCTTTTTCTTACCTAGAAAGAGGACACCTCTTAAAATTATCACATTGAAGAGAAACCATACAAAGAACTATGATGAACTATATGAAATGTAAAATCATTACACCTTATACCATCATATAAAAAGCAAAAGACAGCCTGTGGAAAAATGTATCACAAATATGTTACATAAAGTTATTGCCTAAATGGACATGTATAAAATATATAAAATACAATTGTATCATCTTTTGGTCTTCCAGCACACCATTCCTTTCTTGGCACACTGCTAGGACCTAGCCCTGTGTGTCTAGCAGCACGGACTGATGCAGGGGTGGGAACCTCAGCCAGGGTAGGCCCTGCCCTGAACACTGGCCAGCCGTCACAGGGCATTGGCCAAGCCAAGACTAACAGACCCTGTCCAGAATGTCCCAAGTACCAACAGAGAGAGTTGTCACGGGAAGTGTCATTTTCTGTGTTCAGATATATAGAAACAGCTGATCTGGAAGAATGATACTGATATGTCAGGACAAGCAGACACACGCAGGCCTGAAGTTTAGAAAAGAACCTAGTTTTTAAGGAAAGGGGATGATAAAATAACCTATTGGCATTTGAATGAGCCAAGAAACTGTGCATAAACATATGTATGAAACCAAACGTCACCAGTAGCAAGTGCTATGTCATGTCAATTACGTAATTTTTTTTAAATCGAATCTTTCTCATTTTACTGCAAAGTATTCACCAGGGTAAATGAAGGAGATTCTAAATCAGATCAAAAAGGCTTTTTGGGAAAACTTCCCCTTTATGAAATTTCACTTAAGAAACTTCACTTTTATTGTAAAGTATCTAATATTTTTTTGGTCTCTTGCTTGTTATATAGACCTGTTGATGGTATCTTTAAAGGGAAATTTGAGTTGTTTTCATCTATTTTCTCTAAAATATTTAAGGGAGGTATTAATCCTCATAATCTCTGACTATATAACATATAAACTATATGACTACATAGTTCCATATGACTATAGAATATATAAATAAAATACATTGCACTTACAAGATTTCTCTTCTGAAGGATATATATTGTTATTGTTTATAATGATTGAAAAATTTTATTCCCTAAAATTGACATTGTTTTACAAAGAACTAAAATTGAATTATCGTATATAATACTTTCAACATACCTATATCTCCATGATTTACCAAAGCACTCTAATTTTAAATTGGATTTATCAAATGCATATTTGTATACTAATTCATGTGAATAATTTGTATTTTGTGCTTTTAATGACTTTTAATAGTCATTAATATTCTTTATCATACCCCTCCAATGATGAGCTAATTACTGTTATTATTTTCAGTTAAAAACATAAAATGCATTCCCCACTTTTGGTGACTTTGAAATATAACTCTTAGGATACAGTCTCTGTGTGAAAAGCATAAAATAAATAGTCTGTCAAAAACTATGCATTTTTCCTGTAATGAAAATTTTCTCTATGATTACATCCATCTTCTCCTACCCGGTAGGCATATAAAAATCAAGCTTTCTAACACTGTCAGATGTCCCCTACCTTGAACTTGAGCCAGCTTCAGGTACCTCTGAACATGGGCAAGAGGCCACAGGGTGCACACATGCACAGCAGTTGTGCCTTCATAGAAGAACCTGGGCCGGCGGTGTGAACCTGTTCAGCTTCTCTTGAGTGATGCATTTTTACTGAGCTCTATTAAAAAGTGTGGCTGTGGTTGTGTGAAATGCCCACAAGGATACCCTAATTCAATGTAGCCATTATTTATGGAGGACTTAGTTTTGAAAATAGTGATAGTGAGCTCATAAGATAAAAAGTCCAGTCTAAGTATGTGAAAAATATACTGTTAGAGGGCACAGCAGGAAAGGCTGTGTAGTAATTTGTAAAAATATATTTAAATATCTATATCTTTGTCTCCTTACTTGTATGAATGAATGAATGAATGAATGATAAATAAATAGCTCTATAAGATTAATAATTAACTTCAGTTCACATGTGCTATAGCTTCTTTCCAAGCTGCTTTCACTTTCAGATTTGATTATTGTATTTATGATTTGATGTCAGCTTTGAACCCCATGATGCCATAGATTTTTTCCCAGCACCTGCGAGAGCAATTGATTTTGCTGCTGGCCTTATGAAGCTGCCTGTGAAATGTATATATTTTATTCTCATTTGTACGTAAACCAGATAGAAACAAACTACTTGAACTATTTATAAGTTTGCACTCGTTCTGATAGTCACTGATTTATTATTCCACTGCGCCCAATGCTGGTCTTCTTGTTCCACTGGCTGCCTTATTCATCTCTGCTTGTAGCCTAGTTAATGTGGCTGGAAGGAAGATGGGGCAGCCAACAGAAGTCTAGAATATAAATTTTATAATGGCATAACAAGTTTTGAAATAGCTCAGAGTATATCATGATGATTGTAACCGATATGCATAATTAAATTTCATTCTTATCCTAACCAGTATAGTGTATATGTTGGGAAAATATTTAAATGTGTGAAAAGTGATGACACTTTCATTAACCAAGAACCTACAATTACTCTCTCGAGGGAGTTCTGGGAGAATGTAGAGCTGTGACATCAGCAGCCAGCAGTAGAAACAGAATGTACGGCAGGATTCCAGATGAGAACCGAAGAAAAGGAAACCCTCGTCCTTCCATTCCCTCCGCTTCTGGGGAAGGATGGGGCGCAGGACAAAACCTGTTGGGTCTCTGACTAGTGCTTGTGTGAGTGTAAGGAAGGGCGCCAGTCCTGACAACACAGTGTGTTTTCTGACACGTGATCTAAGACATCCTCTTCTAGGAGGCTGGGCTGCCACTGGTCTTGCATAATTAGGCACCTATTTTTATTTATAAGAGAAATCTGTAATGACAGAAAATTGGAAAGTTGTCCTTTTGTATGTAAGCTACTAAAAAGTGGGTTCATTTAGTGGGTCATACAGTGGCCAGAGAAATATGAAAGAAGCAAGAGAGGGAGAGGAGGAAGAAAAGCAAATAGGAAAACACTTTAAAATTATACATGAGAAAATGTTTACCTTTAAAGACCTGTTGGCAATCCCCAGTGACCGGCCGCACTTTGACCCAAAATACGGCAATCATAAGTTCTGCATAACCAATATAGTGAGGTCCTACTCTTGTGTCATAGGCCAAGTTTTCAAAAGAAATAATGCAGCGGATTGGGAGCAGCTGTTGTAAGTAAAACAAGCTCAGAGCAGCCGAGAGCTGTTGAGAGGAGGGTGAAGGTCACGTGACAGCCCATCCAGCGTGGGGGTTGACGTCTTCACTCAGAGTGTCTCAGTGGGAGCACTGTGGGAATTATGGTGGAGGACAGTCACACAGGTCGCACGATGTTCCGTGTCCCTAACCTCCACGCACCGAGCGTCAGTACCATCCTGCGGTCATTGCAGCACCCCAGCGATCCTCTCCACCCCTCCCCCACATTTCTAACAAACCAGGGAGGGGCAGTAAGTTTGAAGAACGCTGCTGGGAGCCACAATTTGCCCAAGTTCCTTTTGGGTATTTTCCCTAGTTTAAATTCTTCCTAAAATCTAGCAGATCACAGACTAATAAGCCTAGTTTATCGTGCTCTGGTAAACATATCTTACGTTTATGTATTTTGGTAGGAAGGCAAAGAATTTCACACCAGTTATCTCCAGCAAGCTTCCATATTAGTCAAGAAACCCAAAAACCTAAACAGAATTCTAATGTTTACTGAACACAACTGATAATAACTCTCTGAGGAGAGAGTGGAATTTCAATACTGTTGACTAGTTCGGTGTAACAAATGTAGCATCTTCAGTTGATACACCTTTCCGTGGAGAAGATGCCTTAGACTCTTTGTAAATGGTGTTTGACCTCTTCTACACCACATGCTTTTCAGAATTGAAAGCTATCATATTAATGACCTTACCTTCACTTTCCATGGAAGCATTAGACCTCACCTAAAATGAGTCCTAAAACGTTTTTCAGAAAAGCTAGACCCTGAGGTTTAATGTATGAATCCAGGGTCTGAATAAATGACCAGGTAAACTGAATGCTTTCACTATCACATTGTACTTGTCTTTTCATTCAGCAAAGACTCCCTCAACTGCAGACATTCAATTTCACTGGTTTAAGGGGAAAGAAAAATTAGTTTTTAGTTGTTTGTTGTTTCCTCACACCCCTGAGCTTGTTGTTACCTTACAAATTGAGCAT
Organism: Tonatia bakeri; assembly: GCA_004024845.1. NCBI lineage: Eukaryota > Metazoa > Chordata > Mammalia > Chiroptera > Phyllostomidae > Tonatia > Tonatia bakeri. The sequence continues at coordinate 21,150 of PVIA01005019.1, forward strand.
AAATACAATTATGGGTTTGCAATACCATGAATATCCATTTTCTATGCTGCCACCGCTCACTGGGTTGGGAAAGCTCCATTATTCAAATTGCGAGATCACAGTCAGACTCCGATGGTTACAACGGAAGACTTTGTTCTTAATAATGGAGTGTTTAATAATGTCAAAGAGTTACTGACACTGAATAAAAGTTTAAATTTAACTGTATATATTATGCTCAGGGTTTGCTATCTCTGAATCGATCAATTCCCATTTCAACTTCTGTCTATTGAGGAGAAAGTTCATAACATCATCCTAAGCCTTTTTGTGCATTTATGATAACATGACGAGGCTATATTTGGCTGAGGTTCTGGATCTCATAATCTTCTAGCAACCCTAAAAGTGCCACAGACTTAATATAAATATAGAAAGGGGACGCCTGTGGATAATTTACTTGATATATGGCCCCTTATGATCTCACAATGGACCAGGCTGAGGGAACTGAAACAATGAGGGAACCTTTTGTTTAGGTGCAAATCTAAGGACGCTTTTCTTGCCTCCGCAGATCGGCACTGCCCAACAAAAATATAAAGTTAGTCATTTGCATTATTTAAAATTCTTAGTAGATATGGTAAAAATTTTTAAAATGTGAAATTAAATGTAATAATATATTTTATTTAACCTAACATATTTCAAATTTTTTCCAACTAGTCTCTTTACTGGAATATTTTAACATTATTCACACTGTCTTTGCAACATTTTTTTTCTTAATAATGTTTATTATATTTTCCCATTACCATTTAGTCTCCTTACACCCCTCTCCCCTCAGCAATCACCACACTGTTGTCCATGTCCATGAGTCCTTTTTCCTTTTTGCTCAATCCTTCCACCCTCAACCCTCTCCTACTTAGCAATCATCCTGCTCTGTATCTGTGAGTCTGTCCTATTTTGCTTGTTAGTTCAGTTGTTCATTAGATTCCACATATGAGTGAAATCCTATGGTATTTTCTTTCTCTGGCTGGCTTATTTCACTTAGCATAATGTTCTTCAGGTCCATCCATACTGTTGCAAAGGGTAAAACTTTTGGATTCAATGCAATACCTATCAAGATTTTAATGACAAATTTCATAGAACTAGAACAAATACTTCGAAAATCTATATGGAACCACAAAAGGTCCCACATAGCAACAGTGATGCTTAGAAAGAAGAACAAAGTTAGATGAGACATGCTACCTAATATGAAACTATACTATAGGGCCATAGTAATCAAAACAGCATGGTACTGGCATGAAAACACACACATAGATGAATGGAACAGAATAGAGAGCCCAGAAATAAACCCACACCTTTATAGTCATTCAATAGTTGACAGAGGAAGCAAGCACATACAATTGTCTAAAGAAAGTTTATTCAATAAATGATGTTGGGAATATTGAACGGATACATGCAGAAAAGTAAAACTAGACCACCTTCTTACTTTGCACAAAAGAATAAATTCAAAATGGATTAAAGACTTCAATGTTAGACCCAAAACCATAAAAATCCTAGAAGAAAACATAAGTTGCAAGGTTTGAGACATTGCTCATAGCAATGTTTTATCAGATATACTTCTCTAGGCAGGGGAAACGAACAAACAAAAAACAAATGGGACTATATTGAACTAAAAAGCTTTTGCACAGCAAATGAAAACATCAACAAATTAAAAGGACAACTCATTGGGAGAACATGTTCTCCAAAACATCTGATATGGAGTTAATAACCAAAATTTGTAAAGAACTTACAAAACTTGACACCAAAAAAACAAACAACTCAATTCAAAAATGGTCAAAGGGCCTGAATAGACACTTCTCCAAAGAGGACATACAGGTAGCCAATAGACCTATGAAAAATTCTCAATGTCACTAATCATCAGAGAAATGCAAATTAAAACCACAAAAATGAGATATCATCTCACACCTGTCAGAATGGCTATCATCAATAAATCAACAAACAACAAGTGCTGGCAAGGCTGTGGAGAAGGGGGAACCCTTTTGCACCATTGGTGGGAATGCAGATTAGTGCAGCCACTGTGAAAAGCTGTATGGAGATACCTCAAAAATTTAAAAATGGATCTGCCTTTCGACCCACTGATCCCACTTCTGGGAATATAACCAAAGGAACACAAAACACTAATTCAAAAGAATATAAGCACCCCTATATTCATTGCAGTGTTATTTACAATCACCAAGACATGGACGCATCTCCCAAGCTCAAAAATAAACAATGACATAATACCTAAATATTTCAGGCAAAAGTGTAGAATCCAAATATCCAAATGCATCATGAAAAACACACACACAAAAATGTTTGCAAACTTATGTACAGCATTGGGAATACAGTCAATACTTTGTGCAGTGACGAATGGTTTCTAGGCTTACTCTGGTGATCACTTTGTAAAGCGTGTACAGTAAATGTCAGATCGTTATGCTCCACATCTGAAACTAATATGATATTGTGTGTTAACTACGTTTTAATAAAATGCAAACAAACACATTTTAAATAAAAATTGGGAGAAAATTGTAACTAGTGGAAACTGATTGCTGCCTTTGCACTCTCCCATCCTTACAGTGCAGCCTGTCTTGCTTCAGTGCTGTGTGATGTATGTTGTGTCCTAGCAATACAACAGTGAGCATCTCAGCAAATAGGGAAGACTTTACTGATTTATCTCTGGAGTCTCACCAGTGCCAATAAATCTATAGTCTCCAAAGGAAATATGACTTGGAACAATGCCAAAATTTAAAAAAGAAAATAATTTACCAGGGAATGTAAAAGCTCATTAAAAGTTTCTGCCTGCTATTTAAAATGTTTTCCTACTTATTTATGAAACTTTTAAAATGGAAAATTCCAATATCATAGACAGAGTACTTAGAAATCTGACTTAGAGAGTTCAGACACAAATGACAATACAATTCCCAAATTACCAATTTGGAGTGATAATACTGATGAATTCTTGAGGCTAACTAAGCATGTCCAGATTCCTGAGTGACCTGTCATTGGAAGAGTACCAAAAAAATGCATTTTCCCCTGAAAGAAAACATTTGATAAAAAGAACCACTTTCATGTGTCATAAAATCATTTAAACAGTCTCTTTTAGAAATTCTTGCAACATCATGACAATAATGAAGGTTTTCAATCTCTCTAAAACTCTTCTTAAAACCAAGAATTCCACATACAAAAAAGGCTTCAAAGCACACAAAAATAAAGCAAACACAAAACAGCACAAATAGGCTCCCGACATAGAGGAAGGAGATTCCCCCAAGTCCCAGAGCTCCGGTGGATGTGGTTGACCTGACATCAGTATCATGACTTGGGTAAGATCAGACTGTTTGTGGTGGGAAAGGAGACAAGTTGAAAACACTGCTGTCTTAGTCTACAAATCCCAGGGTGGGGAAGGCCAATTAATATTGATCTGAAAAAGGAGAGGACACCTTCCTGAGTCTGAAAATGATCTTCAAAATGAGAAGTATGTTACCAATTTGCCAGTGGGCACGAAAACTAGGTAGAACCACCTGCAACTAGTAGAAAGGTCAAAGGCAGAACACTAAGAACACAAAATGCTGGTGAGGTCATGGAGAAGTAGGAACTCCCATCCATTAGTTTTGGGAATGCAAAATGGTACACTGACTTTAGAAAACAGTGTGACAGTTTCATGGAAAACTGAACATACTCTTACCCTATGATCCAGCAATGATGCTCCTTGGTATTTAACTAAATGAATTGAAAGCTTAAGTACATACAAAAATCTCCACATGCATCTTTATAGCTGCTTTATTCATAATTGCTAAAACTTGGAAGCAAACATGATGCCCTTCAGTAGGTAATTGGATAAATAAACCATCGTCTATCCAGACATCTAAATATTTTTCAGCACTAGGAAGAAATGAGCTATCAAGTCATGCAAAGACATGGAGGCACCTGAAACATATATTACTAAGTAGAGGAAACCAATCTGAAAAGGCTGTATGAGCGTAAGTTAAGTATAGAAAAGGAGTGCCCTTAATTGTTTCCACTAACCAAGGAAGAAAATGGTCACAAAGGTGGGCAAACATCACTCCCGTGTTTGGTTTTAGCATGATAAGATTTTCAGGATGTATCTGAATGTCTGAAGTCAGCCACCAGCAAAATACTCTCTCTGTTTTGTAAACTATGCTGGAAAAGCACCGAGCTTCTCCTCCATGTAGCTAGGCAACCTCTAGAAGCATCTCCAACAGTACCACTTCAGTGTCTCTCCTCACCGTCCCTACATCAGAGCCTGCCCACCACAGATCTGCACGACTTCTACCTGCTACCCTGTGCTCCCTTTAGATCAGATTCTTTTGAAAATGGTTATATATTTCTGCTGACATATCGTCATGTCTTTCATCTCAACACATATTAGTGTTACCTAATATATCAGAGTTGTTTCCTTTTAAGATGCAATGCTTCCTCATGTGTTCTGCAGCTAAATTCTCTGCTGTTTCCTCCTGAGAACTGCAAGTCCCTGCCCTACCAATTGTTCTCCTTCTGGCAGAGCAGGTGTAAGTTGCTATGAAGTCAATTCTTCACAAGAGAGTGCATCGCTATCTCCAGCCACAAATCTATCATTTTGTAAGAAGTCAAAATCCATGCCCAAATAGACAAATTTTGATATTTGCCATCTATGTAATAGTTGCTAAATTAGAATCTCTAGCAAAAGCTTAAATTTGAAAAGAGATTAAAATTTCACTTATTCCCCAAATTCTTTAGTTCTCATTTCAAACTTTAAAAATGTGGAGAATAGTCAAAGGAGATAAGCAAACATCACATGAACACATTAAAAATAGCAAGAAGTATAATTTTTAGTAATTTCTCAAAAACTGCTATACTATTATGAAATACAAGTGCAGTGCTAATGGAAGTATTTAAAGTCTTTAAAATCTTGCTGATATTTGCATGCTACTGAGGCTAAGTCACGATGAAACTATTAAACACAGGAAGAAACTAATTCTGGGAGGTAGGATGTAATACCGATTTCATCAACTGTGCTTCAGAGAATAATGAAGCAAAGATCATCATTCCTAAAAGCAGTTCATTAAAGACATGCTTACATCCCTCAGTTGTTAAAGAGTAAATGATGGAACGTCAGCCCTTTAAACTTCTATCTGCCCGTGTTCACCACAGCTCCCAAAGATCTTTACATTTTCAAATCTAGTGTCTCACACACATGGTTGACTCACTGTAATCAGAATTCAGAGGCTATAGCAATGCTAAATATTTTTTCTGCTTTATTGATTCGAAGACACTAATTTAATTTTTTGATAATACATTTTACAGGCTCATAATTTCTGGAAACAATCAAACATTTGTCTACACTAAAATGTGTGTCTTTCCTAAACCCATATTTGTATCTTGACAGTTATATATGGTGGGGATGATGGAAAAAGTATCATTGGTGACCTTTAAAGGCTACTCAAGATAGCACACACTATATAATTTCTGAGCAAGTTAGACACCAGCACGCTTCAAGGGTTTCTCAATGTTTTCCCCAGGAAGGATATATAGACTGTCTGTGCCTGCTGCATACTGTGAGCTTTGAAAGTACGCAGGGACTGGAATCCTTTTGCTACCAAATATATTGGAAAACCACAGACATGATTGAACTTAGTGGTTTTATGTGTTTTATCAGCCAGTGACATCATGACAGATGAGAATGTTCTGCCAAGAAAAGTCAAAATTTCTTGACATTAAGGATTTCACAGACAAATTGCATGTACTAAATGTCATTTAATCTATACAATGATTTCAACATAATCCAGACCCAGGCCAAAAAAAAAAAAAACCTCCTTACCCACCAAACTTATTATAGTAAGACACTTGATTCAGAGCAAAATACTAAGTCAGGATTTGCAAACTATTCAAATTTAAATAAAATACTTTGATATGAAAAAAAGTATATATTCTTTTGTTTGTTTCACCAATATCTCATTTGATGAAGCATCAAACTCCCTACTGGGAAAACAGAGAAATCTAGTAAATAGTACCTTGCTTTTAATGTTCCTCTTTTATCTATGAATCACGAAAGTAATACAGCAATAAGGAAATGAGTTAAATGATGTACATAGAACACAGATCATTCTATCAAAATTGCTTATTTTAGAGATAAAAACTCTAGGATAACTGTGTCTAAGGGGAGATTAAAGCAAGCCCACAGAGCTCCACTGAGACAAACAGGCATTATACTTCTCAAGGAAGGGCTTTTTATTAAGCATAGTCACCGAGATAAAATATAATCAAACAAACAAAAACCCAGTATGCTCTTCACAGTTTCTCTGTTATCCCTGCTTTTATCTTCAAAGGCTCATATCCAAGAACAAGTCCCTTACAAGCCATTCTCTGTGGACAATTGCCTAAGAGAACAATGACCCAGTCCTCATTAAGGGGGTTTAATGAAGCCAAATGAAGCCATGATTGGGTTCTTTATTTATGAGACATCAAGGAGCAGCAGCATGACGTGTGCCACTTTCTAGATGGGTTCTGCCTCCAGCAGTTGTCTCAACCAGATGGAAAAGGGACAAGCTCCATTAATATGTCACAGCATCAGCATGGTCATAAAAAGAGTCCCCAGAAATCCTCCATCGAACAGAAGCATCTGTTTACTATAAACACACCTCTTATTTCCCACACTGGAATTTTCATCTGCAACGTACACCTGAAAGGTAGCACACCTTTGGGTTCAAAGCTGCCAGGTTGCAAGTCAAATGTGACTGTTTGAAGAGTTCAAATCTCGGTGGTAGAATTTGGGCAGTTTTAAAACTTCCATGTGTCCAAAGCTTGCCTGTACATGATCCAACCCACCTTCTTTCAGAAGGGAATTTCATTGTAATTGTAACTTCAGTTGGCATTTCATTTGGCTCTTGCTTTATTCTAGAACTACGCTGGGTAGCAAGACTCATTAACCTCTTTAATTATTAGAAACAGACTCATTATTCTTTCTACTTTATCTCAGTGGCAGAAATCTAGGCTGAAAAACTAAAGATCTGGCTCTAGTCTGTGGCTATTACTCCCTCCCAGAAAAGAATGTTTCATCAGGAATCTGGACTCACTTGCTGTTCTTTATGAGAGATCGTCAGTGTATCTAGATGTCTATGATGGTTCAGCAATGATCATATGTCTCAAAGGAGGAAAAAATTACTTTAAAAAATTGGAAGTAACACATAAATCTAAAATCAAAGATAACAGACGTCACTAGAGAATCAATTCATATTACTCTGCTATAAATCTATTACAGTAGACACAATCTCTCTCTGAACCAAAACATTCAGCACAGAAATGAAGTAAATGCAGAAAAAAAATCTTATTTAGATGATGAATTCTACAAGAAATTTATGGTATAGCTCAGTTTTTCTATTACAGGTTTTATTAGGAGCCTGGGATTAAAATTGGATACCTTCAAGATCTAATACACAGATAATTTTTCTTGTGCTTTTTCATTTTGGCTACAAACTTACCCACTAAGTTAATAATACTAAATCCAAAACATGAAAAGAATTCTTCCTGTAAGAATATTTTAAAAGGGGAGTTGGAGGATGTTTCAGCAGCAGAGTTGGAGCCTTACACAAGTTAATCGGGCATTTCTCTAATTGCCTGTTTTTTAGTGGGGAAAACACAAATTTGGAAGGCAACTAATGTCGTGTCCCTGCATCGTGTTGATCTGTCTGCCAATGCTAGGCTCATTAGCCACAAATATGTAGATATGTTCTTTGTTCTTGTTTTAAATTTCCATCTATGTTATGTTGCTTTTTTCTTTTACAGAACCAACTTTTCTGATCTAACCTAACTAAAAAAAAAAAGGTGCAGAAAAATCCCTGGAATTGTTATAAGGACAACTGATCACTTAGAATGTGAGCGACAATGCTATTCTGGGTGTTTAGAGACTCACTGCATTGCTGAATTATGCATGATCAGGCAATCCACATCATGAAGTCGTACCTTCCATTCCATTCACAGACATCTCTTGCTCGATGAGTAAGCTATAGACAATATATCTTAGAAGACCAAAATGAATCAAGTTTAATGTAGATTATTACAATGACCACACACAGAGTGCTAAAAAAAATACTTTCTTGCTTGTACACTCTCCCAAACTCCCATCATAATGATTCTAAGGTCCAGGATAAAAGACAAATTAGCCGGTAACCTAATGTAAGCATACAAGTTACACCAGATTGCATTACGATCTCCAGGACCCAGCACCTTCCTATGTTTGAGCCTATTTTCATCTTCTCAGCTAAGATACTCCTGCAGGGGATCACAGCCATCATTTTGCACAAACAGGCCTGCAGTGAGTCACTTGACATCCTTCACAGTGAACCCTGCAGCGTGGTTTCCCGGCTCACAGGAAACAAAAGGAGCTCATCCAGCATGCATTCAGAATGAGTACGAAACATAAAATGTTGCTCACTTTATGCATTTGCCCAAACCACACTAAGTATTTCTGAATATTATGTCACATTTTCAAGGAAACAAAGTAAAAGTAGGTTTCTTTTGTGGGAAATAGACATCTGTCATTTAGGGAAAATTGTAAGAACAGTACTTCTTTTCACAAAAAGAACGTGTTTGGATGGCTGTTTGTTCCGCCTTAACATTAGGTGTGCTGTGCAGAAAGCTTTGTCTGATGTATGTAACACGAGTTCATCATCTGTCAAAACATGTCTAACAAATCTTTCTTCAAAAGGTAGGCCTGCTTGTGCAATCAAACAAGACTTTGTTTGTGACACATCTATTTGGTTAACTCCTGATTGGGGGAGTGGAACAATTTATGTTTCTCAAAAATATAAATATGAGCATCACTTTTACTGTTCGATATTTGCATGGTGGCTTACAAGTCATTAGCACCTGCTCCTAGGACTTGTCACTATTAACGTTCCAATCTTACACGGAGGAAGTGGAAAATAAAAGGTTCACACTGACTCCATGCTACTGACTAAATCTCACATAACACAGGATCACTCTTGGATTGAAGTAATTCATTATTTTTAATTCAAGTTTTTCCAAAATACATAAGAAATGGCCAATCAGAACATTTTCAGATTGCTTTTGTTTGGTTGGTTTTGGTTTGCAATATGATATTACTATTGCAAGTTTATGGTAGAGTAAATTTTGCCTTAAAATTTCAAAAAAATTATGGATAAAATTTGGGTCATTTACAGAAAATATTATATGCTGTACACCTGTATATAATTAGAAATAAACATCATTTTTCATTTCATTATTCATGCTATCTTTTTGTTTTAAATAAATTAAATTAATTCAATGTAGTTCTTACTGTCTCTATTGATCTACAATGGTGTCCATTTGAGAATGTTTAATACTATAGAAGTAAACAAAGTTTTCTATTATATTACTATTTATATCAATTGACAAAGATAGAGTCAAAATATGACCTAAAGAGATCTTACTCTTCTGTAAAAATGAGTACCTGAGAACAGAGCTCAATACTATTCTTTAAAAAATTATCCAATGCCCCAAAAGGTAACATTCACAATGTCTAGCATCCAAAAATTATGATACATTAAAAGAAACAAAAACATACCACTCCTAATAAGAAGAAAATAAATCATTTATACTTTACTTTGGTACAAATAATGGAATTTGGAGAAATGGATATTAAAATGTAATCCACATAGCTAATGTCATACTTAATGAGGAAAGATCAGATGCTTTAACCTGAAGATCAGAAATAAGACAAGGATGTCTACTCTGACCACTTATATGCCAGTCTATACAATGTCTTAGAGGTCCTCACCAGAGCATTTAGACAAGAAATATAAATAATTAAAAAATACCTTGATCAGAGAGGAAAAAGAAAACTCTATATTTTCAGGTGACATGATCTTATATATAGGAAATCCTAAGGAATCCACTAAAAACTATTAGAACTAATACATGACTTCAGCAAGTTAGTAACGAAAAAGAAATTTCTTATGTACTATTGGTAGGAATATAAATGGTACAGCCACTATGAAAAATAGGATGGTGGGTCCTCAAAAAATTAAGAACAGTACTACCATAGGATCCGGTAGTCCCATTTCTGGGTATATGTCTGATGGAAATGAAAACAGGATCTCAGAGATACAGCTGCACAGCCAGGTCCATTGCAGCATGATGCACAACATCCAAGACACAGAAGCATCTAAGTGCTCACTGACAGAGGAGTGGGCAAGGAAAATGGGACACACTTCTCATGTATGGGCTCTGTGAAAGCACCACCCATAGAGACAGAGAGTACGAAGTGACTGTCATGGGTTAGGGGATGACAGTGGTGAGGAGACACTGGTCAAAGGGTATAAATTTCCAGGTTAAGACGAATAAGTTCAGGAGACCCAGTGTCCAGCACGGTGACTAGGGTTAACAGTACAGTGTTGTTTACTTGGAAGTTGCTAAGAGAGTAGATCTAGTGCACTACAATAAGAACAAAAAATGGGGATGAGGGGAAGGGTATATGCCTGCCTAAAACCATCACTCTGTATGCCTTAATGCACACAATGCTACATCAGTTAGCTGAGTAAAGCAAAAAGATAAATAACTGAATAGCCCTACACCTGTTGCTCTTTTTTTCATTTCACATTTTTGATGTTTCAATTACACTTTACATTCAATATTATTTTATTTTACCTTTATTTACCTATTACTTTTATTACCTTTACTTTACCTATATTAATTCATATATATATATATGCACACACACACATATGTATGTCAAAATGCATCACCTTGTATACTGTAAGTATGGAAGGTTTCTTGCATGGCAATTACATCTCATTAAAAACTACTAAAAAATGCTGGGAGCAGAGAAAATATGGCAGCACTAGAATGTGATAGAAGTGACATTGTTGACTTCTTGGTCTAGATCATAAAACAAATTCATCTTCCAATTTGTTTCCCAAAGACTCGCTTCAGAATCAGCCGTGAGGTCTGATTACCCTGAGAACACCACCTTGCTCTTCGAAAGCCCAGGCCCTCGTCGGAGGAGACACACATGGGTATTCCTGGCAACAGCTCTAGCTGAGGTCCAAGCAATAGAGGCATCAATCACAATTCATGTGGACGAAAGTGTTTTCGGTGATTCTAAGCTGTAGTCAGCAAATTAATCTCAGGAATCAAGCCTTCTCAGAGGCTCAGTCACCATAGTACAGGGACAAGTCATTAATTACTGCTTTGTCTTCATTCTTTTTTTTAATATTTTATTTTTTTATTGCTTCTAATGCTCTGTAGTGATATTTAATTTTGTTAGGTATATACACTTTTAATTTAAAAAACTATCAAGTTCCATTTGGCCTCAGAATTATATTAAGTCAACCGGATGATACACTTTGACTTGATATATTCCACCTTGGTCCTTTGTCTCCATCTGTTTAAAAGAGAACATATGTGAAGAAAAAAGCTGCAGTAACACAGTTCTACTCCTGTATTTATTTATTTTTGAGGATGAGAAAGGGAGGGAGAATGAGAGGGAGAGAAAATCAATGTGTGGTTGCCTCTTGCACGCCCCCAGCTGGGAACCTGGCCCTCAACCCAGGCATGTGCCCTGACTGGGAATCGAATCAGTAACCCTTTGGTTCACAGGCCAGCACTCAATCCACTGAGCTATACCAGCCAAGGCTTCATTCTTAATTAAGATTCTATGAGCACAATATAATTGTTTCATTAAGCTGCTAAATTTTGTATCAATTTTTTCATATAACAATAGTAGCTAGAACACTTAGTCTGTTTGCTGCAGATAACAATCATAAAACCTATATAACACCTTGTTAAAAAAAACAACTATTTGAGGGCACTGGCTGGCAACCAAAAATGAGGCAAACACTAGAAATAAGGCCACCCTTACTAGATAGTTACACTGGGTGAGATCAGCATGTCCACATCATTTTGACCCTCTCCAAACTAGACAGCTTAGGGAGGCAGAAAGCTTCAATTTTGATTTTGAACTTCAGAAAACAGAATTTCAGGTTGACAAAATGATTGGGACATTAGAGAGGAACGGGAGGAACAACAGGAGGCTTGTAAACTGTGTGTTTAAAAATTGTCCCAGTTCCCCTGACTGATCCGTGTCTAGGTCATCATGCCTGTGATGAGCCCTGATCTACACTGAACTCCTATCACTCTGCACCACTCACTCCAACACTGTTGGGAACCGCCCTGCCTGGTTTCAGAAGCTGTAATCCGTGCCTCCCCCCCCCCCGACCAACCGCCAATGGCTAAGGCTGAGTGAGAGACCTTGGGACCATCAGCCATTAAGGTAACAAAGCTTATCTCCCTGGCAGGAGTGCTGCCTCTGCTCCCTTTCACTTCACCCTACATGGCCCCAAGCCTGACTGGTTAACCAATGACGGGTAAGATTTCTCAAGGGAGGAATGACCTAAGACAGGCATGGTCATGAAGGGACCCCCAGGGAAGGACATGGGGGCTATAGAAAAAAGGGGTGATGGACCCTTGCCCCTCGGTTTTGACATAGCCTGAGTCCCCATTCTGTCTGCAAGAAGTCTCCTAATCTCTTGGCTGCCTTACTTCTCCTGCATGACTTAAGCCTGAAATGACAAGAGCAATGTAGTCATGTGCTGGAAAGGGTGGGTTCCCCAAGTGATCAGGCCTAAGAAAGAATACATAAAATCCTACGAGACCTGTTTTGCTAAGAATGCTCTCAATTTTCTGATAAAGGTCCAAGCATGAAATGAGTTTGTTTCCCAAAGTTTTATAGCCTTTTAGCTAACAGACCCTGACTCAGAATAAGCCCTCATAGTTCTTTGTATGCTATCTATTGTTTCATCCTCACTGCCTGACAATGATTGATGAGCTTTACCTGTGTTCCTGTGCAAACTGAACCCAATAAAAACCCATTGAGGAAAAGGCTCTTGTCCCTGCTCCTTTGAGAAATCGGCCACCTTTCCTCCCCAAGCACATCATGTCTTGGAAGACTTATTCTCATCTGTGGCGGATGGGGGGAGCCCTGTGGGTGAAGGCCCCCCACACACACACACAACACCACTGCTTTATTCACTGCTTTAGTAAAGGATGCTCTTAAGGACACAGAAGGAGCTGATGAGTGGGTCACACGTAATTAGTTCAGTCCAATATTGCTATATTTCTGCACTGTCAAAAACCTCCTATTATACCATGGCACGTAGAGCATCTGGCCTTCATTTGCTGTCGGCATTCATTGGGTCTAAGATGCAGCCACAGTTTGCAAAAGCCACAGCCCTCCCTGCTGCCTGAGTGGCTGAATGGAACATGGAATCTCTGGTGAGGGTGGCCTTGAGGTAAGTCCAGCCCAGCCAAAAGCTGTGCTTCTCTTTGTCTTATCTAAGGATATTCATCCTAAAATATATTCCCACATATATTTCCCAGACTTTTGACAGTAAAGATTAGCAAAATCTCTGCCTTCTTTGTTATACCAGCTGTTTCCCAGGTTTGCCTGGGTGATTGACTCCTTGAGGCATGCTAGGATTTGGAGGCAGTGAAGTATGGTGGAATAGCACATTAAGAGAAATTGCTTCTACTTGCAGAGTGGCTTCCTCCTGCCCGGTTGTCATGGGCTGTTCAACAGTTTCATCATATAGAGGAGGAGAGAAGCCTTTTGTGGATAATAAAGACGGCATGGTCAGGCTCAGGATTTTGGCTATTCTGACTCATTTGGATCTTCCCAAATGTTCACATACTAGTCGTCAGCTCCCCACTCTTGCCCAACCAACAGTCCAGCTCTGATTTTTGTATTTCCATTCTTTTCTGCAAATGATATTATACAATGGTAACAAAGACTCTCTTATCATTCATTCAGTATGCTCTGCTCCTCTCACCATTCCCCACTTACTACAGAAGTTCTCTGGAGGCAGGCAGTCACCCTGCTTTTCAGCACAGCATGAGGTTTTAAATCTGCAGTGTCCCAGCTGTCCCCACAGGCTAGTGCAAAGCAGAGGGAGACCCTATCCATACATCCACACTAGTCTAGGCGACCCCTAACTTGTTTACCTAATTTCCCAGGTTCCCCTCCAGGTCTTTATTTCTTCACTCAAAATTTAATGATTTTCTGATATGCTTTTATTTATTCATGTAAAACATAGTATTCTCATGTATTTCCATTTTTTTTTTTTGCAAAGCTATTTTGTTTTCTTATATTGATTCCATCCTTACTGCTTTCTATATTCCGGACAACTTTTACAACATTTCTACCGAGGGCACTCTTTCTTGCATTAGATCTATATGTTATGTGTTATCATTCATACATTAAACAAAACTGAGGTTTAGAAAATTGAAGCAGTTTGCCAAAGGCTGATAAGAAATGAAGTCAAGATTGCAGCTCAATAATGTTTAATCCCAGAGCCCAAGAGCTTAACCACTGTGGAAGACATTTTCACACATTATATAATACCATGTTGCTTTTAACAAATTGTTATTTTCCTGACCATCTCTACTCAGCATTCTGAAGATCTCTGTTCATTTGAAGCTTTGAGCATTTTTATAATTTGAGATAACTGAACCAGCATTCTACCTAGTTAATTACAATGGGCACTAAATTCATATCTATCTACAGACCCACTTATTTCTCTTTGAATGATGGTTCCCAGATGTCCATTTCACTTTTCTCCTCATATAATCAAACCAAGTTTTCATTTGAAATTCATTCTTCTCTAGGATTATTTTAGTTTCCCTTCATCCCAGAGTATTAGAAGAACCACCTTCCTCTCTTACAGTAGGAATGAAAACATTTTGTTCCGATTTAATAGATGTTTGTTATCACTTGAAAAAGAAGAAATCTTCCAATTTTCCCCAGCAAAAAGTTCTGTTTACTCCACGGGAGTAATGACTCCAAGTTGCTGAACAATGTGAGGCAATAAAGCAGGAAGGAAGATGGCACTCTGGGTTTCCTAAACAGAAGTAAACTAGAAAAAAGAGATTGCTTGGAATGAAAGAAATATCTGAACCTTAGGCAGACACTTCAAGTAGAACTTTTTGCCAAGTGGGTGTCAGGGTCGAGTTCTGTAGTCAATGTTTTTATTACCAGATACACTAAACACTTAGCTTGCATTGTAATCTACCCCAGAGTCATGGAGATAAGAAAGGACTTGAAGCGTGAGTGGCCTTCTGAAAGAGGCCTTGAAAGTCAGCTGTCAGGAAGAAAGCCAACTGCCTGTTCAACCACATTTAATACGCAGATAGGTACATCCCTTAAAAAGTTGCTCTCAAAAGTCTGTCGGTTAAGCCTATTATTCCATTTACACGCGTTAAAAATCAAAGATGCATACCTACAGGAAAACAAATGTCCATAGGTCAAAATTAAAGAGTGTGTTAACCATTAAAATACCTTTTGGTAAGAAGAAGCAATATTTTTGCAAGCAACTCTTAGTAACATAAGTAAAATACAATAACATAATAGAATTTTAGCCTTTAAATATGTAAAAAGCACAACTTTATTGCTAGAGAAACTGAAACAATTTAAGAATGAAAACATCACAGTTGATAAACTACTGTATTTTACTTCACCAAACAAGTAGAAACCAAAAACTGCAAATTATAAAAAATTAAATGAAAATTAAAACAATTAATAATACAAGACATAGTTAAAAGGAAAGTTTTTAGGAATTTGAAACCAGGGATGGACATGCATGTTTATCATCTACCAATACTGGAATGTTCCTAAGTCCTGTAAAACATCATCATGACTTGCAAGACTAAGGTTAATGGGTTATAAAGTCAAAGGAGAGGATACTTCAAAAAATGCAAGAGGAGATTTCATTCAAAATGATAAATTACAACCCCTAAGTGTCAATGCCTTGGCAATGTCAAACATGGCCTTCAGACATTGCTTGTATTAATGAGAAAAAGCTGAGTTCTGCATCGCAAAGGAAAATATAACTCTTCTGGATACCTGTATACTAATAATTTTCACCTAGGGCCTTTCTTGAATTTTTGGCTGTCAAAATTTCTCACAGCTTCATGCATACTAATTTATAGCATGCTGCCAACTGTTTTATACACTATGAATACATTTAAAAATATATGAATGAGATTTCAAAGGTGTACTTTTAATGGATCTATCCCAGGTATGAAACCATATCTCTGGCTCCTGATTATCCATGTATGATTTAAAATCCAGAAAATCCTAAATTCTTTGTTTTAACTTTTTTTAATAAGTATGATTTCTCCTCATTTTCCTCATCAGTCCCATAAAGTTATTAACAGTAACTACCTCATAGGATTATGGGAAGGATTAAATAAAATGTCTAAAATAGCCCTCGACAGTTACGAGGGAGGATACTGATGACATCGAGACAGTAATGATTACCACATTCTGCCTCCTGCTTGAAGCCACAGCTGCACAATGAGATATGTGTGCCTAGTGCAAGGTGACCACATTTAGCAATTAAAAATACAGGACACCCAATTTAATTTGTATTTAAATAAACAACCAATGAATGTTCAGCACAAGTATGCAATATTTGGGACAGACTTTAAGCGAATGTCAGATAAATCAGTAATAAGTTGTTCAGTATAAGTACATCCCAAATATTGCATGGGACATATTTATTCCAAAAACATGTCCATTGCTTAAATGAAATCCAAATTACAGGGTGTCCTGTATTTTATCTGGCAACTCTAGTCTAACACAGGTCAGTAAATTTTAAAATCATTTGTAATTTTGTTTTAAAAAATGGATTTGTAGCATTATTGAATTAGTAATTCAAGACCTATCAATGAATCCAATTGTATAACTGTGTAATCAATCATGTTTATAGTCTAGAATATTGATAAGGCTATATTATTCAGCAGAAATTACATAGACCCTGGAGTGAAACCTGGATCTATCACTTAAGAGTTGTGTGATCTTGGCCGATTTAACAACCTATGGGAGCACAGATATATTTATGTTTAAAATGAAGCTAAATAAATGTATAATCTCCCTTACGTAGGATCACTACAAGGAAGACAGTGCATAAAAGCCTAGAGCATGACTGTCCTATGACAGAAAGTCAACATTGTGCATTTTCTGCCTCCCTGCCCAAATCAAAGTTTCTAGAATTTTCCATTGTAGTTTGCAAAAGTGACTCTTGCAAAGGTGAAAGTAATGCACTGAGTAAATGAATTAGATGCTAAAAAAGGAACAAAAGAGAGATGTCAAAAATAACTCGAAAGTATGGGTAATGAAGAAGGAAATGTGTGGGGTCGTACTGAACTTGAGTGAATATGAAAGAACGCATGTTTCAGAGGGCAGAAGGGGAGTTGTAGATGGAGTGAGTTTGAAATAATGTGACCTTTTGTGAGAACCTCCCGCTGGTCTCCTAAAACATGATCCTTATTATCTCAATTCCCTCATTCCATTGTCATTACTCATCGATGAATGAGATAATTTGTGAAAAGCACTTGAAAAATATTACCTGAAACATAGTCTCAATTAATGTTGGCAGTTATTCACTTTATAGTAGTTGTTATTATTTCTATTGTCTTTTCAACTGACCCATTGAAATTGTGAAATCATCCTTGACTCGTTTTTAATATCTGCTGAATTTTTTTTATCTATGGACTTTGTTCTAGTCAAGATAGGAAAGCCCCAAATTCCCTCCTTTACCTTTCCCATATCTACAAAAAGCATCCCCATTTTCTGATCTCTTATTCAGACCCACAATATGTGTATGTTTAAAGAAACATAAGCTTATTACTTAAATGTCCCACATATGTATTTCACAAGTAACTATTATGAAATACTTACGCATACTCAGTAGTTTATAAAGAATCATACTGCCTGTAATCAAAAACTCTCATTGTGTAATCAGATAGAAGATATTTAACTTCTACCTCCAAACGTGTTGACAGACATGGCACTGACATCCCCGCTTCCTGACTTCCTGTGACCCCTATTCAACTGCTGGTTCTAACCTGCATCCCAGACCCTGTCATAATTCTTCGTGCCTCTTGTTCTGATGAAGTCACCAAAGGGAAGTATTTACCATAATGCGACCCACTCAAATCTTCCTAAAACCCGACTGAAATTCTCTTCTAAAATCTCCTTCTTTGAAAGGAATTGAATTGTTATCATTATAAAAGATAAAATCGGTACTGGCCTCCATTTAGAAATAAAAAAGTCTAAATGCTATTTAATGGCCAGTTCAAATGGAACATCGTGAAGGCAGCAATCTCCAGCTCTCTAGGCCTCAAGTTCATTCATTCAGTATGAGCCAAAAGCTGAATCTGGTGTTCAAAATGACAGACATGTAAAATGATTTCATTCGGTTAAAAATATATCATTCCCCTCCCATGTCCCAGGTGCTATGCTAGGCTTGGGGAAACGAAATCCTAATGAAGGTCAGCTTCTTTATCTTGTAATTGGGCTCATGCTATTTTTCCCAGTGCATGCTGCAGTTTAGAGAAGTTCTTCAAAATGTTGAGTGTGTTATGTGTAAGAGAGAGGAAGGGAGAGATCAATCCATGATAGCATTTTCCCTGCAGACCCAGATTAAACAAGGCTGTGTCAACCTTTGCCCAGGTGCTGAAGAAATCAATGGTTCCATATAACCAGTGCTACTATTTCTTTAGTTCTTTCTTTTCCAGTCTCTTCAACTCAAGTGTCTATTTCAGAAACTTTGTCATTGTTCAATTTAGATGCTCCAAATGGAGTTAAACACTTGTGGGGATTGAAAATGGTTACACGGGTAGTGAAAGAAGGCTTTCAGTTTCGGTTTCTGCCTTTATTATTGCCACATCCCAGGGTCCCGTCAAGCTGAGATTACCCAAAAGCGGATAGTAACACAGAAAACTGGAGAAAAAGGAAATGAGAGAATCCTACACTCAGGAAACAGGTAAAAAGCTAGAAGAGGTAGCAGAGGAGTAGATATTTTCACAGCAGCGTGTGTTCATCTTTCATCAGTTATAAAAAAAAATGTTTGACGTGTGCTAAGATGACCTTATCTCTTATACAAAAATATCTGCAGGAATTCTCTTGTTTTCTTTAATATTAGACATTGGAAACACTGTGTTAGCAATTTGAGGCCATCTCTGAGAAAAGTAACAGTCGACAAGGGCTCTCTACTGGTAACTCAGTCTTGCCAACATTATTCACATAGACTATTTTGCTTTATTATCAGCAAGATGACCTCACATACTACATATTACAATGAAACGAGATGGCAACTAAAGACAAGAGTAAAGGAGAGGTTATACTTCTTTTCTTCATGTTTGTAATTTCCTCGGAATCCCTCCCTACCTAAATCCAAAATGAAAACAAAAAGAACTTTAACATAAAAATATGTAAACTCTCTTAGTCTCCGAGCTGGAGAGTACAGAGCCTCCTTTCTGCAGCCATGCTTCTTAAATATTAATATGTGGTCTCTGTGACTCTGAGTTTAAAGCTCTTTTGCCCATAGATCTAATCAGGTGAGGTCTCATGAAAACTGTGTAATAAGCCCTCTGCTTCTGCTGAGGTCTCCAGTCTGCACAACATAGCCACAAACGTCCACTAAGAAAGTTTCCAAAGGCCCACTTTCATTTGCAATTCTATTAAATTCTCTAAAGATTTGTCAAGGGCTTACTGTCAGGACCCTATGTTTAAGTAGCTCAGAATCCAGAAAGAGAGATAGACATCAAAGGAAGGCATGCAGAGCAGTGTGAAAGCTACGGTAACTAGAAGTCTGTATAAGGTAGGAAGGTACAGGAGAATGTGAGTGAGCATGAAAACCGTTCCCAGAGTAACTGCCACCAAATCTTAGTTTTGAAGGATGAATAAGCATTTGCCAAAGAGTCAAGAAGAAAAAGTTCTTTCAAATAAAGAAAAATAATACTGTCTTTTTCATTTCAAACCATGGCAGCATAAGTCAGTGTAAGCAAACTGGGGCTCTAAGTGTCGAAAATGGAGAAACTGGGGACTGAGGAGGAGAATATGAGATGGAAAAGTAAATGCAATCAAAACTGGATTTTATTCTTTAGACTGGGCTTCGAAAAATGTGGGTGGCGGTTAAATCTGGTCTGCCACCTATTTTTGAAAATAAAGTTTTCCTGGAACAGAGACACTCTTAATCATTGATATACTGTCTTTAGCTGCCTTCAAGTAGTTGTGACAGACAGAGACCCCACAGCCCACAAAACCTAAAATATCTACTATCCGCTGCTTTACCGAGGAAGTTTGCCCATACCTGATTTAGGTCATGGCAGTTCAGTGAAATATTTTACACAGGAGTTAATGAGAACAGATTTATGTTTTATTCTTTCTGTCATCAGATGGGGAGGCAAACCAGAGGCTGAGAAGAGAGAGCCAGGAAGATCACTGAAGAGGAGGAAGGAAGGGGAATCTAAACTAAGGCAGTGACCATGACAATGAAGACAGAGAACAGAAATTTAAACCAATTCATATTTAAAAGATGGAATAAGTCGGAACTGATAAAGTTCTAGGTATGGAGAATGAAGTAGAGTCAAAGATTTTTCTCCCACCTGAAAAGGAGGGAGGGGATCAGCAGGAAGGGCAAAGTTGGCTAAGGGAATCTCCAGACCATTGGAAAGGATCATGCGACGGTCTTTCTGCTCCCTTGAGTCAGAGCAAAATGATTTTTATCTTTTTAAAATCAACACACATTCTTGTTCTTCTTCTAAAAAGTACCACAGTAAAACTTTGTTGAATATATTTTTTAAAAAGAGAAAAAACAATTAAAACTCTAAAAATAATCTTTAGTGACATAATTATAACTTTCTTAATAGTTGTGTCCCCTGTTCCCATGAACATCCGTGCTGCAGTTTACAGGTTTTTACCAAATTGAAACCACACTCTTGTGCTGTTTCAGAACCACAAAGGATAGTCAGTTTTCCAACAGCTCTCTAAATTACGTTGTTAGATAAATTTTTTATCATGTGTTTAATTCTTTCCTTAGGATAAATTCTCATATGTGGAATTGTTAGGTCAAAGGGAATGCATTTATAAAAGTGACTTTTATTCTTATTTTACAAATGTCCTATAATCATTTGTTTGCAAAGTATAGAAATCCAGGCAAAATCATGCCAAAGGAAAGGTAATTTATTAACAAAAATACTATTAGACTCTAATTGCAGAAATGTAGTTGTACCTCCTAAGAAATGCATTGGGAACTTGAAAGTCGGGCATAAAATATATCTTGTTTCTGCTCTCATTCTTATTCTTTCCCTTTCTGGTGTGATCTTCCATACTCTCTGAGCTACTACATCATGACTTTTAATCACTAGCAATTCCTTGGCTCACCTGTCTGATTATATGTGACTCAATAGAGTAGCCCAATATAGTAACTTCAGTCCTTATATCTGAATGATCTCAGCGTTCTCCTTGATTCCAGTTCAAAATTTCCAAAATAATCCGTCAAAACACAAAAGATCCATTTGTCTCCACTGAAATCATTTGTCCAGCCATCTTCAAATTGGCTCTGGCAATGGGTTTGTAATCATTTGTAAGAACCTCCCATTCATCCTTCAAGGCCTTTGAATTAGATCTATTCAGCAGGGGTATAATTACAGGCATGTCTAGCACAAAAAGCATTGAATGCTTTTACATTATTGTATTAATCAGAGATAACCATGGTTCCCACTTTTGTTTAATATCTCCTAGATGTATTTTTTCTATTCAGAGAAAGAGGAAGTGAGGGGGGAAAGAGAGAGAGAGAGAGGCATCAATGTGAAAGAGAAACATTGATCAGTTGCCTCCTGCACGTGCCCCCACAAGGGATCAAACCCATAACATAGGCACGTGCCCTGACCAGGAATTGAACCCATGACCTTTCAGTTTACGGGACAATGCTTCAACCAACTGAGTCACACTAGCCAGACCTCCGACATCTATCTTTTTACACTTAAAAAAATGATGAAATGATGAACATTTTTCCAGGTCAAGAATTAAAACTCTACAAATGCTTAACAGTCTATTTACTATACTGAATACGTACAAGTTAGCAAGCCATTCCACTTTTGATTATTTCAAGTGTTTAGATATTAAGAACTGTGTGATGATAAATATTTTAGAGCATCTCTTTCAAATTGTTTATTTGAAAAAACTCTAAGAAAATTGGTAATGCAAGAGATTTGCATCCTTCAAGGGCTTTGATACATATTGACAAAGTGTCATGTATGAATTCTTACTAATTTAGAGGCACGTTGGCCCAACCTTGACCATGTTGGTGTGAGCATTTTCACCCCTGACAAACAAAGATGAAAATTTTATTCATTTTATTTCTTTCTAAATGATTGTCCGAATGGTTACGAGCCATTGGTACTGTTCTTTTTACCCACAGTCTGTTTTTGCACAAATGAGTGGTTATTCATTTCTCATTTATTTGTACACTGTTTTCCTTTATCAGATAAGAATAATAAAAAATGTCCACTGACATACTGATTTAAGTATGTTTTCCCAGTATTTGCCCTTTAACATTGTTTAGGGGGGGAATTTTTCCCCTGTTTGTTTGTTTTTAGTTCACTATGAAAGGGGAAAATTTTTATGTATATGTAGTTAAATCTGTGAGCTTAATCATGTATAGTTTCATCCTGCGTCTGGATGTGGTGACATTTAGAAATGCCTGTCTCAATTACACCTTTTAAGTGCTTATATCATGTTAAGTTTATTTCCAGTACTTAATGACCTAATTTTATATATGTAATCTTTAGTTCACTTGTAATTTGCTTGGGTATTGTGTATAAGAAAGGGATACAAAGTTTTTTTCTCAGATAACTGTTCTAACAACATAAATTTTATAAACTATCTGTTCTCTGATTAAATTTGAAAATTTATGTTCATAGTTTCAGCTTCAGTGTGTCGTACTTTCATCATACAATGAGAAAAATGCAGGCAAATGAAAATTAGTGACTTTCTTGGATGCATTGAAGGGTCTGACTTTGTAGGACAAACTACCACCTAAGAAGCTGGAAAGACAGGTACCTTAGAAAGACAGCAGTCGATATCTGTGGGCCTAGAGCAGAAACTATTTGAGCCAGAAACTGGTAGGAACACTGACACGGCAATTTTGATGAGTTATTGGAGGCTGAGAATGGGTTATCACAAGAGAAAGAATCTCCTCAGGCCATGTCTTAGGGCCCCACACAAATATTCACACACTTTCTTTTCAGGAACCCAACAGATTCTCGCAGTAAGAATTTGAGAAAGACCTCCCCATAGCTTTGACAGATAAAATGAAAGAGCAGCAATCGTGAGAGACGGCACAGCCTTGTCCATAACCATGCTCACTGTCCAGACAAAAGGCCTTTGCCAGAGCTCAATTCTGAAACCTCATCTCAACTGGGAGAAAAAATTATCCCCCCTACTAGCCTTCCCCAGACATTCCATCTTATCTCAGGAAAAACAAATAAGCAAAATTAAAAAAATAAAAACCAGAACCGTAACCATAGTCCAGAGAGGTCAAAGATCTACAAAAATGATTGAGAAAGCTGTGGCCAGGGAACAGGGTAGAGAGCAGGGGGAATAAAGGACACACTGCAGATGAAGGTCACCAGTCAGGGACACAATGGAACTTAAGTCCGAAGATGATAGAACATTCCACTCATCTATGCCTTTACACCTTTCGTCAGAGCAAGAGGGCTTTGGGATGATAACAGTGGATTCCAGATGAAAGAGCCGTAAGACCCAGAATTTCTCAGAGAAGTGCATAGGAAATATATCCAAAGTCAACAGAAAGACAAAACCAAGGACACTAGAAAAATTTGAATCCTCCTGTACCTATGGCTACAACAAACAGAAAGCACAGTCCAACTCTTAGCCAGGATAACATAAACCCTTACACTAAGAGTGTACTTACCTCAGTTTCTATTACCTGACGCAACGTTTCTGGTTAACAACAACAAAGATTGGAAAGCATGCCAAGAAAAATACTGAAGAGATAAAGCAATAATCAGAGCTGGATTCCGATGTGATGAATACTTTGGAATGACTGGAGAAATTAATTTGATTGAGATTAGTATGGTTAGGATTCTAAAGTAAAAAATAGAGAACATGAAAAATAGATGGATAATGTTAGCAGAGAGATGGAAACTATAAAAAGGATCAGATAAAATTCTAGAAATAAAAAAACACAATAGTAAAAAATGAGGAATGCCTTTGATAGGCTTATTAGTAAATTCAAAAAGGCCAAGGGAAGAATTTATGAACTTCAAGATAAATAAATAGGAACTTCTCAAGCTGAAATGCAAAGTAGAAGATGAAATCATAATAGAATATCTGAAACTTGTAGGACAATATCAAAAGTGCAACATATATGTAATTGTAATGTGAGAAGAAACAGAGAATGAAACAGAAGAACTGTTAACCCAGATTACTCCAAAACTGAAGACAGACACCACACCACAGATACAGGTATCTCAGAGAACACCAAGCAAAATAAATTCCAAAATATCTATACCAAGAAATATCATAGTCAAACTGTAGAAAACTAAAGACAAAGAGAAAATATTGAAAGAAAATAGAAGATATAAGGGTTAAAAAAAAACACCTTACCTTTTGAGGAACAAGGAAAAATAATTACAATGGATTTCCTACCAGAAAACATGCAAGCAAGAATAGAGTGGAATTAAATATTTTAAATGTTGAAAGAAAAACACCACTTACCTAGAATTCTATACCTGGTATAGTTATCTGTCAGAAGTGAAGGAAAAACAAAGATTTTCTCAGGCAAGTAAAAACCGAAGGTATTCGTTGCCAGCAAGAAATGTTAAAAGTGGTTCTTCAGGAAGAAGGAAAATGATATAGGTCAGAAGTCTGCATCTTCATAAAGAAAGAAGAGCATCAAACAAAGAATAATTGAAGGCAAAACATAATCTTTCAGTTTTCATATTCTTAACCTAAAATGTGATTGCTTAAAACAGTAATGGTGTCAGTGTATGGGACTACAATCACTGTATCGCTGTAGGTACCACTGCATCACTGTAGGCATCACTGTAGGCACGGGAAATGAATGACACCAATGTCCAAGAGATGGCGGTGGGGAAAAATGAGACTGACGTAGAGGTGCAGCCGTCACATGGGAGTGGTCCTGGGTTTTCTGGAGGTGAACTTGGATTAACTTAAAACACACTTTATAAACTCTAGGGAAATCACTACATTTCTTTAGAAAAATGTAACTGATATGTTAAGAAGGAAAAATATAATCAAATTAAATATTCAATTAGAACTATAGAAAAGGAGAAATTAATATTTATGTTTTTCCTATCCATTGGATCTATCTCTAAATCTTCATTTTTTTCCTGCAAGAATCAGTTACATTTTAAAAATACAGCTTTTTATTATATTTACATTCATCTTACTGAATAATTTAGGGGGAAAAGATATCTTGGTCGTGTTGAACTTCCGTTCGTTCCATTTAGTGAAGTCATATTACTCTCAACAAGGTTTTGTGGGCTTATGCATATAACCTATACATGTTTAACTCTGTTAATGTCTATGATTTCTACTTCCACTGCTCCTGCACAATAATTTTACAACACTTTAGTCTTTTAATGCATATCGCTGTGTTTTAAAATTTTTATTTGAGTGTATTTTTCATGTACGCAATAAGCTATTAATCCTCCTGTTAGATATAATACTAATAATCTTTCTTCTCATTTTTAGAAAAGCAGTCATATTTTCTGCATGTAATGTCAATTTGTTCTTCCTGATCTCTAAATTTTTGCGTCGTATTGCTTAGGACCTCCAGAATACTGTTGTATACAAAGCTGCCTACAGGCATTCTTATCTTCACCGAACTGAAGTGGAGCACTTCAATGATTTGCTGTTGGTTTCCTTCACATATTCAACCAAAATAAACTTCATCACAGGCACTGCTCTAGGTTTTGCTGATACAATCAGCCAAACAAGATCCTTGCTCTTGTGGAATTATGAAATTATAATTATAAAATGAATCAATAATTAGATAAATAGTGTAATCATTGAATTAAAGATGCATCATTTTTAAGATTTACTATTATTTATTATAGCATGTGAAATAAAAATAGCATGCCAAATAGACTATTTCTTAAAAGTAATTATAAGACATTCTGATTTCAAAATGTAAGATTATTTTAGGAATTTTGGTTTACAGTCAATAAAAGTAATTGATGAAAATAGCTAAATAAATTAAACAAGCATGGAAAATACCAGCAAGTGGAAAAAGCTATTCAGATCATTAAAATAGAGTAAAAACTCAAGTTTGCTCAGGGGGTTTTATAGACTGATTGTCAGAAATGGCTTCTCTGGTTAGGTGATGCAGAAGCAGAGATCCGGAAGAGACCGGAGACATTAACCCTCCAGGCAATACAAGCATCTAGTGAAAAGACAAGGGAGAAACAAGCTTATCACTGTGAGGAGCAGAGGAGTTCATTGTCAGGGACAGCAAGGGATCGGGAGAGCGCTGCCAGGTGAGATCAAGGACAGAGAGTGTCCAGGTTGTACATGATTGCTTCTGCAGACAATTTGGATTTATTCCACGAGCTGGGAGGAGCTGATGAAAAACAGGATAATATTATTTTATAAAAATAATCTAAGCAAAAAATGGGTATAGATGAATAAGAGTAGAAAATGGAAGATCAGTTAATAAGTCTACATGGCTTTGGACTTAGATAGTGGTGGCTCAGATAGAGAAAAATACATAGATATTAGTTATGTTTTAACATTAGCATTGACAGGACTTAGACAGGGAGGTGGATAGAGAAAAGTGAAAAATAAAAGATAAAATACAAAATAAAAGATTTTGATCTGAACAACTAGCTGCATTATCACAGTATTTTCTGGGATGGGGAAGCCTTAAGGAGGAAAATACTAGAAGGAAAAATAAAAAACACTTGTCCACAGTAAACATGAGATGCCTCCAGACTTCCAGATGTAGATCCAAGTTAGGAGATTAGAGTTACATGTACAGGACTTCGAAGGGACAACAGGGCTGGCAATAGAATTAGGGACATCATCAATATATAGATGTTATATGAAGCCATCAACTAAATGTGAATCCCTAAGAAGAGTTAGTAAGTACACTCAGTTTGGAAACTCCAGTGTTGAGGACCTCCAACATTTAGGATTCAAACACCCAGCAAAGGATTCTGAAAGGACATATCCAGACAGTGCAAAGTAAAACCAGGATTCATGAAAAGCAATGTAAGAAATGTCACAGGAACAGTCGCCATCACTGGTGTGGACTATATATGAAATTCTTCAACAAGCCAATCACATCCTCCAGTGGGAACCAGAGGTACCTCATCCTCTTGACACTACAAAGCCTGCCTCCCACTGTCCCTGCTTGTCACTGTGTTCCCTAGCACAGCCATTGTGTGGTGATATAGGATGGGCAGCATCCTCCTCCCAAGGCTCTGAATAAACCGGATTAATAAACAGCTGCCAATCTCACCCACCCAGCTCTGAAAGTGGTGTTCAGCCATCCCCATAACCCTAGGACAGGAACCCCTTTCTGTCAATAGGATAAGTAGGAGGCGATTAAAATAAAACGTGACCACTGGACTTGGCAACATAGGTGCTATTACAGTCATGAATGAAATACGCTGATAAGGAAAAGTGAGAGGAAGCGAAGAGAGTAACTACACAGATATCTACAGAGAAAAGTTCCACCACGCTGTGGAGCAGAGCTATTGGGTTGTAGCTAGAAAGGAAAATGAGGTCAAAGATCTTTTTCTAAGGTGGAAGATGTTTTGCATAGGTAGTGAGTGAAAATCAAGGCCAGGTTGATGGTGTAAGAGTGAGGGCTAGTCATGGCAGGAGTGAAGTCCTTGGAAGGCGGGGAGGTCAGGAGCACAGGGTTTGTCTTACGTGGGAGAACAGAGCTTCCGCCTGTTGTAACAGGGAAAAGGATGAGAGTAAATGCAGGTACAGATGTGTTTCCTGGTAGATTTCAAGAGAGCGAGGAGAGGATTCATGGGCATGGTTGTGTGATTTTCTTCAGCTTTGTCCCACTGCTCTAGGGTGGACACAGAGGAGACAGACTTGGGATTAACCAGGATCAGCATATGCTCAGAAAGGAAGTCAAGAATGTTTGTAAGAGACTGATAGATACTCTTTAGCATATGAAGAAATAAACTCATCCCTAATTAAATAAAAGGTAATGAAGAGTTTTTTCTTCACTGGGAAGACTTGTGGAATTTTATTAACTACTATATATGAAGTATCCGAAAGGTTATTTTTTTTCTCTTTAGATTGATCTTTAAAGAATTATGGTTTCCTTCACTTATTTTAAAAAATTAAGAAACTAAGTTTAAAGAATTGACTGAATGCAATAGTAATTGACTGAATGCTCAGTTTTACTAAATAGCTAAACTTCAAGGCTGTACCTAAAATATAAAATGCATTTTTCATGTCCTTCACACTTGTGTGAGTTTTATATTATTAAATAAAAGGCACAAGGTCACATCTTTGTGATAGTTATTTTGAAATACTTAGTGCCAATGAGTCAAGGAAACAAACCATAGAAAACTGAACACAGGAGTAACAGTGCTACCTCTGGCCCTGGGTCAAAAGGCTTTCATACTTTCCAAAGGGCAGAAGTAGCATTTCAGGGAAGTAAGAGCCAGCGCTTTGATAAGCAAACCAGACAAGCTCCGTTTTATTATTGTGGTCTAGTTAATTTGAAGCATGAACAGGATGTTCCAGTGAATCCATATCAAACTAGCCTTCAGAGTATGAGATGAAATATGTCATGCATTTAGGGTAGTGCTTATCATACAGTAAATGATCAGTAAATATTAGTAGTAGTAGCAATATTTTCATCAGTGAATGTCAAATATAAAAAAATGGAAAATAATGCTATGTAAAGTCTATTCATCATTGGAAAGTATTTTTATTGTCTCTTGGAAAAGAAACCAGTAATGTTCCTCTCTTAGGTCTGTTTCCGGCTGGCTTTTGGAGCCTGCCGTTGGAGCCTGCCCAAACTCGTGATGACAAGCCTGGGTGTCAGAAGTGTGACAAGCATCTGGAAATTCAGTGGATCCCATTTCCTATTCTTCCTGTTATGTCTTAGGTACATGGCTGCGTCTTTAGGTGAGTACTAGAAATTGTAAAAGTCTAAGCATTACACAAAAGTGTACCTTGAATAACTCTCCTAATAAGGCAATTTGGCAGAACTTTAAACTTTAGCAAGAAGTATGAAGTAACAACTTTTCTCCTTGAAACCAAGTATATTCAAAGATATTTATCTGTAAAGCCATTTATTGCGACAATAGCACACACAGAAAGCTGAAAGTATCAAAATGTCTGCTGATGAAGCAATAATCACATAAATTATGGCAATAATATAGATGCAGCGATTAAAAATAAAGTTGCGTAATATGCTCGTTACAGTGAGGCAGAGATTCTTGATCTATTAAAAAGTTTAGCTGCTCCTACCAGAAATTAATGGGGCCCATGTTTTACAAAATACAAAAAGAAGAGACGATTGATATAAAACATAGAAGGATATATACTAAAACGCTGATACTAGTTAGGGTTAAATGGTGTTAGAGGTATTTTCATTTTTTATCTGTATTTTTAAACTTTTTATAAATGTATTCTTGTTTCTTTAATTTTATTTTAATCATTGTTCAAGTATTCTTGTTTTAACTAGAAAAAATAAGTTTTTTCCAGCTAAAATGTAATAAAGTTTTATATGTGTGCATATGAAGACTTATCTTTGAAAACACAGTTCATAATATTAAAACTAGTTTACTAATCTCATGCATACTAATAAATACTTAAAACCAAGACAAAGAAAACTAGAATATACTAAAATTAATGAAAAATACGTAACTTATTTTTGCTCAGAACCAAATATTTAAGACATGGGGTCAGGAATGAAAAAGTCATTTATATTAGTTATAAGGACAACAGTCAGGTACCATTATCATCATCATCATCATCATCATCATCATCATCAATTAACAGTCACTGAGTCACTCCCCTAGGGACCTAAACCTTTTTTCAGCAACAGGACACATCTGGAAGTAAAAATCACTTCTCCAGGCTACAAGAGCACTACTTAGGAATCTACAGCGTCAGAACCCTGAACAGTACCTAGCCTCTGAAAGATAATTTCCACGTTACCTGGATAATTTCCAGGTAACATAGTTTCCCGAACAGTCTGGCATACTAAGTGACGTCCACAGGAAATGGCGGGATTAGAAAACCTCATCCCTGAGCAGGTGCCCTGGGGACAGCAGTGTCCAAATGCCCCGTCACCATTAGAGATCAAAGCAGATGTGTCCTGCACCTACACTCATCCCTCCCGAGCCCCACTGCCCTCCAGGCTCAACAGCTGGCGGAGTGCAAAGCAAAGCAAAGACCTGTCCATGGAGACCCAAGGTAAATAATGTGCCAGAAAACAAATTTAAGAGAAACTTTGCATTTAAGAAAGGCTTCAAAGGTACTCACTGAAAAAATAGTTTCCTTGTCAAAATGTGTACAGGTAAAGA
This sequence comes from Tonatia bakeri, assembly GCA_004024845.1. NCBI lineage: Eukaryota > Metazoa > Chordata > Mammalia > Chiroptera > Phyllostomidae > Tonatia > Tonatia bakeri. The sequence continues at coordinate 51,546 of PVIA01005019.1, forward strand.
AATGAGCTTTGTGGCCTTTGAAGGTACTTCTTCCAAAGAGTAATTTTTTTTTCACAAAGTTTTTAAATTAGCTGGAGACCTAATTTAATTACCCCAGTTAAATAAACAACATAATCTGTTCCTAGAGAATAATATCTAGGCTTTATTTTTCCAAAGGAAAAATATAACTTCTGGACAGTCTGTGGTAACTAGGCAACGGAACATGTCAGTCACAAATACAAAGTCCAGAGTCAAACTGCGTGGAGTCAAATCCCAATTCAGCCAATTACTTAACATCTCTACACTTTAGGGTCTTCATCTGTAAAAGGGGCATAGATACAGGTGAGGATTACGTGAGTTAGTGCACGTAAAAGCACTTAGAAAAGTACCTGCTAGGTAACAACTACTCTAGAAAGGTTTATTGTTTGCTGGCCATGATAAGTAGGCAAGGCAACATGAAGAGTCCTGTTTGTACCTATCATCCTGAACGACCTTCTCTGGGGAGGGCTGCATACTGCATGTCAACTGATGTGGGACCTTCGGGGAAGCACCAAGTGCTCTCCCCTAGTCTTGTCCCATTAGCACTTTCCCCTTAATCCCAACAAGGCCAAAACCATGCTTTTCAAATGTGCGCATCACCAGATGTAGACAGATGGGAGTATGCTGAATGATACAGTCAAGATTCAAGATAATCTCCATACATTCGAATGCCGAACTGGAAGTACTATGATGATATGTCACAAGAATAAATATGATGTCACACATTGGGGATCACAAAAATCAAGTGCATGAATGTAAGATAATGGTGACCGAGGCTGAAGTGTTTCGATCCAACTCGATATTCCAATTACGTTTTCCTGAAAGTAAGTCTGTTTTTATCAACGCGGAAATTATCCTTCCAACAGAAGCAGAAAAATCAAATTGACTAAGGTGCGCAGTGTGGAGGAGTTTAAATTCACTTCCAAACTCTCGATAAAAAAGAGGACATTCTATGCTACCCGTCCAAGCATCTTTACCCATGTGTAAAGAGTGAGCATCTTACGCAGGGGGCCTGGTGTGCACGGCACTCCCAGTGCCGGGTCCTAACGTTCTCCAATACTTAAAGAAAAGAAAGAGTTGCTTACAGAGGACCACAAATGAGACTGTCAAATTGGCAGAAAGTAAGTAAATAAATAAATAAATGACCATGGCAGGTCCTGAAAGGTGAGAGAACGAGATGTTTCAAGGAGAAAGTGTATTAATTGTATTGAAAGCTACCGAGACATCCACTAAAACGAAGACAGAAAAGGGCCCAGGATTTAACACTGTGACAGACATTAGTGGTAGCAAGTTAGTGGAGTGCTTGGGGGGCCATGTCAATGCTGGAGAAGGAGGAGATAGGAAGCAAGAAATGGAGGTACAGACATAAATGATTAGACAACTTAAGAAGCATGACTACAAGAGAAAAGAATCATTTTTAGAGGGGCTTGTAGGGTAGAGGAAGCCTATTTCCAAAAAAATGAGAGTTTAGAATACTTTTAAAACTTATTAGTATTAACTTTATTAGAGTGACATTGGTTAATAAGATCATATAGGTGTCAAGTGTACACACAATTCTATGATGCATGATCTGGATATTGCATTGTGTGCCCACCACCCAAAGTCAAATCATCTTCCATCACCACGAATTTGACCCTATTTACCCTTTACTCCTGCCCTTCCCCCCTCCCTCTAGCGACCATCATACTGTTTGCCTGTGTCTATGAGTTTCTGTTGGTTTGCTTTTCTGGCTTATTCATTTGTTACAAATGCCAATAAAGAGATCTTTTAGATGGAGACGAGTTTGAGAATGACCAGATCCCCACTGGCCCTAAATAGAAGAGACGGGATTCAGATCCTATTGGGTAGGATTGGTAAAGGAAGGCCCACATGGCTTCCCTGAGCTCAGATCTGTCAGAACAAAGGGGGATTTGGGCTTTTTTATGATATGCACACTCAAGTCCTATACTTTAGATTATATTATTAGAGCTCCTTAAGACAAAAGTACAGCAGTATAGCCCAGGGGGGAGAAGGGGCAGATTCAATCTGCCATGTGAAATAAAATGTAGTGCTCCCCTGATCCACAGGAGAATAATCTCAGTGTTTTATTGTTTTTCCAACCTTTTAATAATAAGAGCTACCATTTATTTTAAACCTTATCATGTCCTATGTACTCTAATAGGTACTTTACGTATATTAATTTGAATCCTCCCAGCAATTTTATGTTATCAGAAAAGAGTATAGGATTCAGGCCAACGATGATTTTCCTTCTATATTCCTAGTCTCTTAGTATAAAATACCCAAAAAAGTAAGAACCCAGCATTTTAAATTACCTAAATTAAGTCATAAAATGTACAGACAGTCATTTCAGGCAAATATTAGTAATTGGTTCATTTATCATGATGTTTATGGAATGCCTGTTATTCCAAAATGAGTTCAGGGTGCTAAGAATTAATTCAACAGTTAAAAAAAATAAAGTTCCTGCTCCATGACTTTAAGAATATTGCATCTGCTCAGGTTAATGTTACAAAAAACTTCATTATTGATTGAATAGAATTGTATTAGATGTTCATATCAGAGAAGACTTTAAAATAAAAACAGAATTTAAAGAATTTACCAATGTTATACATATAACATTGCCCAAATGAAAATCAAATATAATGTACCCATACTTTACAATTTAAGGTCACAGGCTCTAAAACACGGGAAAAAATGCTAGTAAGCATTTGTTGTTACCAAAGAAAGTATTATTTGCCATTTTTCTATTTTCTCAACCATTTTGTTTCATTTTTGAGTAGATTTACAAAAGATAAAGTAATTGAAATAAAACCATGGAGGTGAGGCAAATAAAAGTTAAGACTGTTCACATTATCAAAAAGTAGATTTCAAATGAATACACTAGAAAAGAAATTAATTTTGTGCTAATGCTACAGACAAAGTAGAACTCAATAGAAATGAAAGCAATTTTAGGGACTTAGGATAGTCACACTCCAACTGAAGGAAGGAATACATCTGTGGAGAAGAAAGGCTGTTGAGAGAACTTACTCCACGGAGCACAGATGGGAGGATATTTGTGTTTAATTTAAAAGTTTTGCAAAAGTTAACACTTCCAGCAGCAGAGAAATACCTCCAGCTTCCTGGCAAGTGAGAGGAACCCTTTATCCTGAATCCTCCACAGGATCTGAGACCCAGGGATTTCGAATCCATCTGGAGCTCGAGTTTGAAATGAGACAAAGCAGGAAAGGGCTCTGAGGAGATGGTCACGCATCCGCCCCAAACACACCCACAACCCGCGTCCCCCAAAGTTTCCTGTTCTGATTCATTAGAGATGCCTCGTTCCATCATCACTGACTGCTCCCTCTTTGGGGGCTGACCTGGTTTAACGACTCCTGACATCTCACCCGGCACACTCTGAGCTTTTTTACAGCAATGAAAATAACAGCCTCTCTGCCTGACAGCAAAGGTTTATTCGGCACCGTCAAAGAGATGAACAGTTATGGCTCTCCTCTGTCCTAACTCACAGGTCAGAAGACGGGAGGGACATGAAGACTAATTATATCAAAGGGCCCTGAAAACTGGTTCACGGGATGTACAGGTGAACACCCATTTCAAACTCAACACTCCCCTGTGTCTTATGGTTCCTCCAGCAGAGAAGGGGTCCCTGAACCTTGCATATGCAGGACGCTTCCTTTTCAAAAGCTGTGACCTAAGGGACTGTCCCCACCCTGGGCTTTGAGGAAGTGGTCTTTTCAGTTCCTGCATAGAGGTGGCTATGAGGATAAGAGTACCACAGCGAGTGGTGACAAACCAGTGTTTGGGGCCAATGTGAGTTGTTGAGATCCGCAGGAAGAAGGGTGGATAACAACAGGCGCAGCCACCCGGTGGACTTAGAGGGAGAAGGATTAATGACCTCTGAGACGTGTGCTCTTTCCACGGTTCCTGAAATACAGAACCATGGAGCCAGTTTTCAATCAAGAGAAAGAAATCTATCAGTGGACAGATTTGGTTTGCTACAACGATAGCCAGCTCCACTTTTGAATACTCTCAGAAAACAATTTTTACTGTGCATCGCTGGAGAAAACCAACAAATAATAAACCTGTCGCAGCATTCACCAAGTGCTCGTAAATACAAGAGTCTGCCATGCAGCTGCAAATGGAAGCTGTTCCCAAGCTTGAAAAATTGTCAAGGCTTAATCATGGCATTGGATATCAATTCTCAGTTAGGGCTGCGGTCTGGGGTGGCTCTTAACCTTCAGCACCCTCAAGGGGGGGGCCCCCTATTCCCTGCACTGGTCAGCAGTTCGGGGTGGCCCTACAGCCATCAGGAGAATAAGTAGTTCTTTGAGCTATTTATTTCCCCAATGGTGCTACAGTTACACACCAGCAAGTTCATCTTTTTATTTAATTCAAAAAACTGTACTGAACTGTGCTTATTGTATGTTTTTGGTGACAAGATTTCAAAGGCAACAGAAATCCATGTAATGACAACCACAGGGTTCCGGGCTCTGCCCAGCCCTCCGAGCTGGCGCCCTCCAGCTGCCCTGCCTGTGCTTCCTCCCTCCTTTGTCCTCCCGAAGCAGTTCTCATTATCCATCATCCCCAGGAAACACGGTCCCTGTCTGCCCAATTCATGTCCGCACCTCTGCTTCTCTCTACAGTGATCAAATAAGCCCTTGACAAAAATAAAAATAAAACTTTTTTAAATTAAAAATTCTCATACAGCCCTGGCGTTCAAGAAACGAGAACTCTATTAAAGAGCCGTGTGCTACATGGACACCTTCCGACAGGACGTTGTCGCTTCAGTGGGATTCAGCGGGAACAAAGCTGGCGAGCAGGTTTTCCAAAGGAAGACCAGGAAGCTGTCTGCTGGGACCTTTGGAGGGTTTTCTCTGAAAAGGACAAGTTTCTTCAGCTAAGCAAAGTATTGTCACTGATCACAGTGATATTTCTATGTATTCAGAAGGTTCCCATTTCCCGAGAGGAGCCCGGTCACACATTTTGGAAGTGACAGCTATGACCATGCATTCCTCAAGAAGGTGTTTTTCTGTAGGAAAAGGTGGCTTGTTATATACATTTTCTTTTTCCGTGTTAAATGTTCCCATATCTGGATGGCAGGGGTGCATATCTGGGGTGCAGACAGACACACAGCTCCCCGCTGGTTTCGTTCTTCCGGATTGCTCATGTAGGTCATCTCCGGGTTTCCCAGGGAGCATCTCCATACTGAGCCTCCATTTGCAGTTATTTTTAGAAGACCCCCCCCCCCTCCCGAGCCCTTCTGAACACAGTAGATGACTCGAGTACAAAGGAAATGATTCATTAGTGTGATTAAGTAGCCATGTCCAAAATGGCTATCCAGGGAAAGAAGTGATAAATCACTCCTAAGAAAGACATCCAACTGAACCGTTCCTGGCTTCCCATCTAGCGACATGACAGCAGGCCACCAGACCGAGAGGGACTTCCGTATAGACTGAGCGCTGACACAACAAGAAACTCTAATGGTAGCTTGTCCGGATACACGATCAGACCGTTTTCGACTCGCCCTTCAGATGGTAGGGCACGCGAGCCCATCAGCACACACCCTGTTGGTTCTGTTTCTCTGCAGGAGCCTGATTAACACAGATAAACTTATATTACAAAACACACTTCTTTGAATTCTAAACAGATTCCCAAAAGCTGCAGTAAACTTTACCCTGGTAGTCAGCTTTGGTAAGGTTTCTGGATCCTCGATTCTATTTCATTTTTCCTCCAGTTTCTAGGAGGTAACAGTTTAAAACCGAAACATTACTTTTCTTAAGGAAGTGTGGATATTCTTCCATGTAGTCAATGGAGAAATTAACAGGGTCATCTCCTACCTCCTAGAAGTTTAGTAGAAGAAACCTGGATGAGAAGCCGATCGGCAGCCTAGGGGTGTGGGGGAGGATGCGGCTCCGAGAAGATGAGTGTGTCTCCCAAGGCAGCGTGGGTCATCAGAGCTGCCGCTCAGACCCCAGGGTGGTCTCTTCATTCAAACCTGAGTGTGCTTCTATGCTGCCCAGTCTGGTGTTAAAGACATCTAAATAAAATCCACAGGCCCATCTGAACTCTACCCCACTTGAGACTCTGTGACCACAAATGAGAGGAAAATTAAATTATATAAGAGATTCTCCCTTGGAACCTTTCCGTTCCTCTCGCCCTGCAAAGCCAAGCCAAGGAGTACTGGGTCATTGTCTCTGAGGCTGGGTAGAAATCCGCTGATAATATTTTATTACCAACAGTGCCTTGAGGACGTTTTCAAATTTGAGCTCACGAATGTGGACAAATTGAATTCTTGTGGATAATGATTCATTTACTTTAACTCCTCCTTTGCCCTTTCCATTTGGTGGGATTGATTTCCTTTCTCCATCTAATTTCTCTTGTCATGAGCTGTGACTTGAGAATTGACCCACTCTTCTCTTGGTACTTTCCCTTATGAGCTCATGTCTAATCTTGAAAACGATTGGAATGCACATTAATGAAAAAGTTATTAAAGCTGGCATTTATGAAAATGCTTGCTTTAGATTATTTTTTCTTACTAATATAAAGTTCCGCACTTCAGCTATACCTATAAAAAAATCAAGATACCACCAGTACTTAAACAGTCGACAAAAATTCAGGTATCTCACTCATGGCTTCATACTACATGTACCCTCGTAGCAAATTTGATCTTTAGTTCCCTCTTCTCCTGCAGAAGGAAGAAATGGGAAATAATGGAACCTCTGCCTTCAAGTTTCTAAGGTGATGCCCAAATTTATTTTATTTTATTTTCCAATTACAATCGATATTTAATATTATGTTATATTCATTTCATGTGTAAAATAGAGTGGTTGAACATTTATATAAGTTACAACGTGACCCTCCCAATAATTCTAGCACCCACCTGGCACCATACATGATTATTACAATATTACTGACTGTATTCCCTGTGCTGTACTTTACATCGCCTTGACTGTTTTGTAACTGCCAATTTGTACTTCTCAATCCTTTGACCTTTCTCATGCAGGCCCCCAAACCTCCTTCCACCTGGCAACCATCGGTTTCTTCTCTGTATCTATGAGTCTACTTCTGCTTTGTTTTTTCATTTATTTTGTTCTTTAGATTCCACATATAAGTGAAACCATATGGTGTTTGTCTTTCTCTGTCTGACTTATTTTATTTAGCATAATACCCACTAGGTCCATCCATGTAATCAGAAATGATAAGGTTTTGTTCTTTTTTATGGCTGAATAATATTCCTGTTGTATATAAGTATGTTTTTATTTACTCATCTATTGATGGACACTTGGGTTGCTTCCACATCTTGGCTGTTGTAAATAATGCTGCAGTGAACATAGGAACGCATATATCTTTTCAAATTAGTGTTTTGGATTTCTTCAGATAAGTACCCAGACTCCTGGTTCATAAGAGAGTTCTATTTCTAACTTTTTTGAGGACCCTCTATACTGTTTTCCAGAGTGGCTGCACCAGTCTGCACCTCCTGCCCCCAGTGCAAGAGGGTTCCCTTCTCTTCACATCCTGTCCAATGTTTGTGGCTTCTTGATTCGCTGACGATAGCCATTCTGTCAGAGGCAAAGATATCTCCTTGTGGTTTAATTTATATTTCTCTGATAATTAGTGACATTGAGACTCTTTTCATGTAACTATTGACCATTTAAAAAGGAGGAAAAAAAAATGCAGCTTGTTTGAGAGTTGCAGGGAAATGGACCCTCTATAACACGCTGGCGAGCTGTAAGAGCTCTGCTTTCTCCCCTAACACGAAGACTGAGCCTTCTGGGAGCTGAATTTCATTGAAGCAACCAGTAGAGTTTGTTGCTGATAAATCCCCTTATGTCCAAGTATTATTAATGCACATGTTCCGAACTGAGGGTGTTCCAGACATATTCACCTTTGCCTGACTTAAATTAGCAAAAATCAAGTTAGATATTTTCCATTATTCCTCTCTACCTATTGCTACTATCTGTAATATTTTACCAGCCTGACATACCTTTGTATCGTCTCTTCTTCACCTCACTTGAGCTTCCACCTTCAGACTCAGCCCATGCCTCACCTCTTCCAAGAAGCCTTTCCTGACCTCCCAGGCTGTATAAAAGTTTCCTCCTCTGAAACCCCATAGAGGACCTGCATATTTTTATCACTGTGCTTATCACATCACAGTAAGTCTGTTTGAGCGGCTTTACTCTACGCTAAACCACAAAAGCTTGAGGTATGCAAAAGGGCTCTTGAGAAGTGCAGAGTATAACTGAATAGGGAACACAGATGGGACAGTTTGGAGGAAGTCGTGTGTTCAGTTTTTGATACACTGAGTTTGTCATAGTGGTAGAATATTCAAGTGGAGAGTTCAGGGAGAACTGTTTGGAAAACTGATCAGTGGGAATTCAGATTTGGGGATCAGGGAAGAGGCCAAGACAAGTGAGATTATATGTGAACTTTAGCGATTTTTTTTTGGAAGCAGCCCTTTAAATATGAATGAGAATATTAAAGACAAAACCATTAGATAAAGAGAAAAGAAGGCAGCAGGAAGACCCCTCAGGAGTGCCTGCCTACATTTAAACATTTCATGGAACAGTTGGAGGGTTTGGAAGAGACATGAAAAAGATAGTGTCGCCAGTGCCAAATTATGGAGTTTCAAAAGGGAGTCACCCGTGTCACCATGTTTTATAACTGTGCATGGTTAAAGCAAGGTTCTCAGCCCAGGACGAGTTTGTGCCCCCAACTATATTTCACCATATCAGAAGACGTTTTTTGTTTGTCATGACTAGGAGGTAGAGATACGGTGCAGGGGGAGAGATGCTAGTAGAATCTCGTGAGAAGATGCCAGAGGTGTTGGCTGCATTCATTTGTAAATATTTGGTACCCCAGCACTTCACTTCTTGGTACCAAATTCTGTATTTTTCAGTGTTTTCCTCAGGGACAGAACCAACAGGGTATGTATACACATAGAGAGTAACAGAGGTTTATTTTAAGAAATCGGTTCCCGTAAGTGTGGAGTCTTGGTAAGTCTAAAATTTGTGGAGTAGGCTGGCAGTCTGGAGACTCTGGGAAGGGTTGTGGTTCAAGCCCAAAGGTGGTTTGATGAAAAAAAAATCTTTTTGCTCAAGGGAGACCATTCTTTATTCTAGTCAGGTCTTCAACTAACTGGATGAGGACTTAATGTGAATCTCATCAGTAAAACACAATCATGGAAACATCCAGAACAACATGTGACCAGCTGAGGTGACACACAAAGGTAACCATCACACTGCCTCATCCTACAATGCACAAGACAGGCCCCAAAACAAAAGAATTATCTGGTCCAAAATATCAATAGTACCAAAGCTGGGATAGCCTGTTCTCAATTTTCAGAAAGATTAAGCAGACACAGAAATAGACATCCCATAAATAATGGAACCAATAGCATAAAAAAAGTAAAATATAGAATTTAGACACTAATTCTCTTTTGAAGGTAAAATTTTTTGATACTCTTTTCAGGCCATTCCAACAACATAGGTTTCTAAAGAAGCACTTGGAGAATTAATGTCGCTGGTGGACAGCGTGCCCTCTGAGAGAGAAAATGAAGAGAGAAAGGTCACCGGTAAGTTTTATTTTGTTCCATAATATTCCACAGGAGAACATTTTTTAGCCATGGGTTGAGCATATAGGAAAATAACAGACTTTTTTCCTATCAGCCTCAATCACTTAAAAAGTGAGGTTTTTTGGTTATTTTTTTTCAACCTGAGAGCCTATTGTTGCCTTAAAGCTAAACTCAAGGCTTCATCTTTGAAAATAAAGGATGCTTGGCTAAATATACCTATACAAAACCAGATATTCCATAGACTTAGAAACTGGTATTCTCACAAATAATAAATTAAGGAGATATCCTTAAAAGGACTTGGTTTAAGTTTCATCTACTAGGAAAATTAGTACGAGCATGACTCATGGTATTATTTATTTGGCTTTCCCTGGTAATAGCATCACGTTATAGTTACTTAAAAAATAAGTATATTAATCTAAAAATTTATAGTCTTCAACGTCTTACCTTCCCATGTAAAAAAATTTCTCACAGCAATTTCTGGCCAGTTTTTAGTAGCTACAAACTGATGACTTTAGGTAACCATAGTCCTTCCACTAGTAAAAACATACATAGCATTTTCTATATAGTCTGTCATAACTCATCCAGATCGAAGCAGTAGGCAGAGCTGAGTGCATGATGAGCCCACAAAGGTTTCACAACATAATCAATAAAGTACCGATGATGTCTCTCAAACAGCTGCAAGGCTATCTGTGGTGCTTTATAGTTATAAATATGCTGTCAAAAGATAGATTCTTTCTTTTCCCTGAGTGCTACAAACTTGTTTCTAAGTATTTAACTGACCCCTTTATTTCCGCAGTTCTGTAAGTTTCACACAGAGAAACTGAATGATGGATTTTCTTTATGGACATCTTCCTAGCCACACCTTAAGCCACCCCGCACTTCCCTACCAAACAGTATGATAATCCTCAAATTCTGCCCTGTGTCATTCACACACTGGAAGACAAATCCCTTTTTCACAGGAGCTTCACCAGCATGCTTCGTGAAGCCTCAGTGGGCTGTCTTTGAGCTAAACAGCAGGAAAGGATCGTGACGAATGCTTCCACATTTTTAAATTAAAATAAACTTCTACAAAGCATATTGTTTCCTCGCATACTTTGAGTCACGTGCTTTCATTTACAATATGGAAAACCTAAGAAAAGCTCATTGATCTGGATCAGTGGTTAAATCCTGACTGGTCATCAATAAGGCAAACCTAGCCTTAGGGAAGCAAGGTGGTATAAATTTATATTTGACTGGAGGTCAGTGATAGTTTGTGGAAGCGTCACCAACGGCACCGGTTAAGTCTGCTCACCCTGACTGCAAACTGTAGGAAAAGCACCCTTGCTCTGCAGCGTCGCTGAAATCCAGATCTGTGAATTTGTTTCAGACCTGGCGTTTGCCACACCAGTGCTTCGCATTTGAAAGATTTCATTTCTAGAAATGTGTCTTTCATTTTTTAGGATATTTGATGGCATGGTGGTCACACTATTCACAGAATTTGTAAGTCTGACTCATGACAAAGCAGGGGTACGTAATACCCACGTGACGTCCCAGGCGATGTTCACTTTCATCACTTGTTTACGCTAGTTTTTGCTAGGTGTCCCCACTCTGGCACTACTATGGTTTCCCTTTCCCTACTCTGTTCCGTGGAATCAAGTCACAAAGTTTAGCCCATTTGACTAAGGGATGGGGTGGGGAGAATTAAGATTTACCTTCTATAAAGCAAAATAACTACATATATTATTTGGAATTCTTCTGTAACTTCTCCCCCATTTATTTATCTTTAATCATTTATTTATGTCAGTGCGGACATGTGTTTATTCATTTTATACTTTGGGTTATGATCTGATAGTGTATCATCTATCTGTTTCGTCACTCAGACTGTCCCAACCGTGGCCCTTGGGTGTTCTTTCAGTGGGCTCTTGTGTCCCTTTGACATGCCCCCATTCTTTTGTTTTGTTTTGTTTTGTTTTGTTTTGAGAACTTCTTTACTTTCTGGTACTACAAGATGGCCAAGACTTATCTTGTACTTGTGGTTTACCTTTTAAAGGCAAATTAAATATAAAATATACTCAAACTTTTGTTATGCTTCTGTGGAATGAGAAAGGTCGCTCTCTTATCGATGCCTCTTGGATTTTCAGTATGTAAAACTAGCACAGTTTCATAAAGAAATGATTAAACAAACAGCAAGGTTCGAGAGTTATGTGACATAAGTAACTGCTTTTCTTACAACCCAAATGTTCCTGCCTCAAGCAGAAGGCAGGAAAATTACACTGAATTCTCATAATAGAGTTAGCAACCTTTGATGCCAACAGGACCTCGGTCGGGATCGTCAGTTCCGTGTGGGTACAAATGTAATTGCTTGTAGACCCGGAGCTCCCTTCTCGCCTGCTTTTAACCTTTGTCAATGTTTGCAAATGGACAGATGCTGCTCTCACATCAAATAACCCATTGAATAATACATTGTTTTCATATAACAGTTTTGGCTCTTGAGACCCTAGAAAATTTTAGAGGTCACTCGCCCCAACATGAGGTGAAGCAGGACGGCCTGCAGAGAAGTCTGCAAGGGCACTTTTGCAATAAAAAGCACCATGCAGGATGCCAACTTGTCCATTGACTTATACTTTCCCTAGAAGAGGGGAGTGACAAGAAACTTCTCCAATTATAGTTGGATGTTTAGAGGCAGGTTATATTTACCAAGCACTGCTTGGTCAACAACAGACCAAAAGGAGGCCAGAATTAAGGTATTCTACAGCAATAAGGCTAACTTTGATAATATAAGACATTTCACTATTTTCAAAACATACACACACATTTGTGTGTGTGTGTGTGTATCTTATATATATGTTTATCTCATCACCAAATATTTCTGCCAGATCATTGCTACTCTGGGCAAGAGAGAGCCTGCGGCGAGGCAGGCCAGCTTCCTTGGTGCAACCACAGTTCTTTACCTACAGAGCACAGGGACCCAGAATGCCTCTGAGTCCCCGCGCATTAACGATACATATACAGAAAACAACGAAGTATATTGTGTATCTAAAATGTTCTTTAATGTTCTTATGGACATGTATGATTCCAGCTAAACACATACAAACAGGTAGAAGGAGTCAGCCATCCTGCAACCTCAAACTGCGTGTCCATGACCCAATGTACTTATAAACTGACCAACCAGTTTTCCCAAATGTACTCTGCCATGTAACACATTTTCCTAATCTTGAAAATGTCATCTCAAGGGAATTATGTATTAAAGTCAACGTGAAAAGTATGTGCATCATTTCCTCTGAAAGGACTCAGCTTAATAAAATACACGTTAGCAGGGTGGGCATTGTGAGATTATAAATGGAGAGATGGCAGAGGACGCGCTCTTTTGTTTTTTCTCAGGGAAAATTTTAAAAATAGTGTGTTTGCCTTGTTATTCCCACAGAAGTACTTAGCAATCTGTCACATTTTCAACACCGTGTCTTGACAGGACAAAGAGAGGAGTAATCTGTGGGTGGCACTCTGAAGTACCAATCAGCCGAGTGTCACGAGAAAGAACAGCATGTCAGGAGGGAGAGTGTTCACCAGCTTCGCTGAGATGCAGGATGAACGCCTCGTGATTACGCATGCTATAGCATGACTCTACTTTCCGTACCCCGAAGAAGTCATTAATTCCAAAGGGGAGGGCCTCACCGCTAATGCAGCTGCCTTTAAAAGAGCGAAGAAGGAGCAAATTAAGCAGTCAACTTCAGGATTATTTTTTTCTCTGCTTGTCACATTAGTCTTCTTTCATTCTTCCCCTTATCACTGAACACGAATTGTCGGTAACTCTAGGAGGAATTAATCTAATGTATTTTAATGTTTGGCTTTTAACTGCAGTTAAGAAGTTGCTGTCCCACAAACCGTTAATTAATGCTAAAACTGCTAGTTACTCTGTGCCTTTCAGCACTACAATGTTGGTGCATGCTTGATTCTCTTTGAACTTTCAGATTATAAAACCAACAGCAGAGAAACCCGATTTCACTTCTTTCCTCCTGCCATAGATATAGCACGTATTGGCACAGTACATTTTCCTGCTTTTTTTGTTTGTTTTGCTTTTAACCTATCTGGGTCTTTATATTTAAAACGTGATCCAAGTAGACAACACATAGTTGTATCTTACATTTTTATCCACTATGACAATCTCTATTAGCTAAAAAATTTTCAGATTTAAAGTGATTATTGATAAAATTGGATCAATATCTATCATGTTTGTAACTGTTCTGTTGCTGCTATATAATTTTTTGTTTTATTTCCTTTCTTTTCCCAGCTTTCTCTTGTTTTAACTGAGCTTTTTATATGATTCCATTTTATCTCTTTTCCTAGTATATCAATTATATTTTTAAAAATTTTAGTAGATTCCACTGTGTAAAGTATATGCTTTACATGTGAAAATAACATAAAATAACATCAAATACAAACTTTAATTTTTAATTAAATTTTAAATTAATTTTAAATTTTAATTTTAAATTAAAAAATTTTAATTTAAAAATTAATTTTTTAAGTTAAAAAATAGAAGGGAGAATACATTAGTCACATGGAGAGACAGAGCTGAAAAAACTGTGTACTTGTTTGAACACTGAAGTTCAAAATGAAAAACAATGTCTCTCAAAAAGTTTTAGTAGATTCCTTAGAGTATGTAACACACATTTTTTAATTCGGGCAATTTCACCTATATTTTTCTGCATTACTTAAATCACATTTTATTGTTTATGCTGTTACAGTTGTCTCAATTTTCCCCTTTGGCTCCACTCCACCCAGCACCCCCGTCCCTCAGGCAACCCCACACTGTTGTCCATGTCCACGGGCCATGCATTTTTGTTCTCTGGCTAATCCTTTCACCTTCTTTCAACCAGTCCCCACTTCTCCCCTCCCCTCTTACAGCTGTCAGTCTGTCCCATGTTTTTATGCTTCTGATTTTGTTCTGCTCATCAGTTTATTTTGTTTGTTAGATTCCACTATAAGTAAGATCAGATGGTATTTGTCTTTCACTGACTGGATTATTTCACTTAGCATAATAGTCTCCAGGTCCATCCATGCCATCATAAAACATAACAGTGCCTTCTTTTTTACTGCTGCGTACTATTCCATTATGTAAATATACCTTTAAATGGCAATTTGCCACTTCAAATACGGAAAAACAGGGTACTCCAAATTGCTCCCCTCTGTCCCCTAGGACGCTGCTATTTGTGATGGACTGAACTCTGTCCCCCCCACATTCATATATTAAAGCCCCTACCTCCAACTACTATAAAAAGGACACTTGTTTGCAGTGCGAGACCTGGAAGAAGGGGGCAATGTATGTCCTTGGTCAACCTCAGCCAAGAGCATACATATCAGGCAACTCAAATTTTCATCACCCTGCACGTGTCTGTGAATGATTGCAAAAGTACAATGATGATTGATGTCAGTGTCACAAATAGAGTTAAATGATTATGCAACTTTGCAAATATGGAACCTGTGAATAAAGATGATGGACGGGTGTATGTATGTGTGTTAGGTGTGTTAAATGCTGAATTAGGCAGTGTGGGTTTATAGAGGAGGAGGTTCACAATCCAGAAAGAAAGATTAAAATGTAAACTAAAGCTTACAATATGGTACAAAACATGTGAGGAGAAAGCATATCATACTTTGAGGACTCATAATAAGAGTACCTGGTTCAGAAAAGGTTTCTGGATAAAGTGACCTGTAAGCTGGACCCAGAAGCACAATTGTAGCAGAAAACGTTAGTGTCTTGTCCCAAAGCACTTAGTACAGTGCCTGGGGATGTTATAAGTAAACAATAGTGATAAAGTTTTGAGTAGCAAGGTCTACTTAAGTTAGAAACATAAAATAGGAGGTAAGACCTATTTACCCAACTGAAACCCGGATATACGACTAGTTCTACAATCTCGAAGACCCGTTTCCTGCACCGCAATAACTGAAGCAAAGAACAGCACATTCCTGTTGGATGAATATCATGCACGATGACATCACTCATGACCACATGGGGACAGGCAGAGCACTGACAAGACAGACAGTGGCCAAAATCCGGGAGGCTCGTATGGCATGCAGAAGAAGAGTAGATTAAGAAGTAGGATAATCGTGTGGAGCTGAGAGCATGTGAAAATCAAGGTAGAAGTTTCATGATGAGGGAGTGGTAAGTATTGGAAAGAGTCCAAGTAGTAAGAAGAATGGAAAGCATCCACCAGATTTAACAGTGAGAAGGTCACCATTGACCTTGGCAGGAGTGGTTTCGGCAGAGAACTAGAGGCGAAAGTGAGACTGCCGTGCACGAAGAGCATGACTCATGCTGGCGTGTGTTTGATCTCTAACTTCCAGCCACACTGACCTTCTTCAGCTTCTCAAACACGTGGTGCTCCCTTGGATGAGGGGCTCAACCTACAGTCCCTTCTCTCTGTCAGGCTAATCCTTCTTTGATTTGATTATCTCAAGTGCTACTCCTCTTCAAACTCTTCCCTGAACACGCTGCGCCACCCCTCCTATATTGGATCTTCCTGTTACGCATCCTCATGGCGCCCTGTCTCAGAGTCTCCATCCAAACTTAGATTCTCAAATCAAAATCAAAATGTCTATCTGATTATTCCAATGATGTCTGCCTCCTCCTCCCACCACTGGTGGAAGACAAGGCCATGTCTTGCTTTCCTGGCAGAGGTGTCCCCTGCACTTAGTGACATTCCTGGTACACAACTTCTCCTCAACTAATAACTGCTCCCCCATAAAAACTAAGCATTTATTAAATTTGTTCATCCATTGTGTTTCCCTGCCATATCTGGGACAAGCATGTGCTCAATAAATATGTTGAATCAAACAAGCTAATTAAATTGCAATTTAAAAAATAGAAAATATCTAGAAGGTTCACATAGCATTTAGCCTCTTCCCCCAACACTGTACATTTGCCCATACACTGCAGTAACGCCTTTGTCTGGAATGATACCTGGCTCTGATATGCACAAAATTTGGGGTGAAGGGGACTGTAAATAATTGAGTAAATGTCAAATTATAACGTTATCATCCAACTTATACCTTAAGTTTATAAACTTACAAGGCAAATCTCAAAAAATTAGAAAAAAGCAACAGCTTCTGTGATGATTCTACACAGTAAGGAGATCATTTCAAAGGAGATTCTGCCTCCCTTTGGAAACTACACTGTGAGGAAGCAAATGAACAGGCACTTTCAGGAATCGACGTGGCATAATGAGAACCTTGCTAATAAGCTCAAATTGAAAAAGTCATGAATAATACATGCAAGACTCACACATGAACGAGAACACATAGGAAGGAAAACTGTGAGTGTCACCTGAGACGTGATAAGGCCAGAGCAGGGGATAAACATAAAAAAAACAAAAGTAAAAAAAGAAGATATTAGGTTATATATGCAGTTATAGGAAACACAAGAAACAAATAATAGTTTAAGGTCATACATTCACATACAGTGTTTAAGATCATCAACATCAGTAGCCAGCAAGGAAATGCAAATTAAAACCACAGTGGGATATTACCGCATGCCCACTAGAATGGCTGAAAGTGGAAGACTGACTTCACAGCAAGTGCTGATGAAGCTATGGAGCAACTGGAACAGGCAAAACTGTACTATAGTGACGGACATTAAATGAGGGGTAGCCTGGGTGGGTTATGGTCCGATCTATACCTTAAGTTTATAAATTTACTTATCACTGAGAAAGGACATAAGAAAATGTTCTAGAGTGAGAACAATGTTCCATATCTAATGTTTTATGGTGGTTGTATGGGTACATTCTTGGGTCAGACTTACTATGCCATATGTTTAAAATGAGTGCTTTGTGTTAATTTTATTGTATGTAAATTGTATCCCAGTACATTTTATTAAAATTTTTAAACTGTATATTAACTCAAAAAGGAGAGGAAACAGAAATTCTCAACTTCTATTTTGTTTCTAATCTTACTATTCAGGGATATTAGTAGACTTAACATTGATAGAAAAGAATCAAGTTAAATTTAGTGAGACGATTACACAATAGCATCCAGTTCTGGGGTCAAGGTTCTTCCTTGCTGAAACCAGAACCTATTCTAATAGTTTAGACTGTGCTAAGGGCTTAATTGTGTGACCCCAATATTCTGATGTTGAAGCCCCAACCTTCAATGTGACTGCGTTTGGAGATGAGGCCTTTACAGACATGCCTAAGGCCATAGCAGTAGGGCCGTGACCTGATAGGATCAGTGCCCTTAGCGGAAGAGATACCAGAGTCTGCTTCCTCTCTCTGCCAGGTGAGGCAGCAAGGGGAGGTCCCTGCAAGCTGGAAAGAGACCTCACCAGGAACCAACCCTGCTGGACCTTGATCTGGGACTTCCCAGCCTCCAGATCTGTGAGAAAATAAATTTCTGTAGATTCAGTCACCCAGTCTATGGCATTTTGTAATGGCAGCTTAAGCAGAATATAAGCTGAAATTGCTGTACTATACAGCACTACATAGCTTATAGAATCCTTGGGAGAGCAAGGAAACCAGTTTGGATGGCCAGCCAGGGATCTGCCACATCAGCCTCCACCAGAGCATCCCACAAGACCCAACGGTCTGCAGTACGCGGCTGCAAGAGCCAGCCTTCCCCGCTGTGGTCACAGACTTTGCCGCTTCTCTTCATTCTTCCCAGTCTCCACGGGGGGAGGGGTCTGCCTGGCAGTGCCTCAGTGGGCCAGCCTGCAGAACCCACCCCACCAGCGTGCCCAGATCCCTGGGTAAGACCTGAGAGCAGCTTTCCGGGCACTTCAAGGAGTTCTTCAAGCAAAAAAGTGTGTGTGTGGGGGGAAACCCTGAATATATTCTATAGCTAAAGAGGGGGCTAAAGAATCAGAAATCAACTTTGAATGGAAAAATGTAATAATCATGGGAGGCAACAGAATTTTAATATGCAGAAAAGAAAAAGAGTGGCACAATTGACTAATCTCAGAATGGTATTCAAGAGTCTCCCATAACGTAATTTGCACAGGATTAAGAAATGTGAGACAGATTCCAAAGAGGAAGTAATTAATTGATTGACAGCATCCTAAAAGGAAGTTCCCTGGTACCTGCCATGAGAGATTTATTTCAGTATGAACACACGCGCACACACAGGCACACACCAGTGTATCAAACTTGCAAACGACGCCGTAGAGAAGCACAGGCTAAAAGATGGCTTCCGGCACTATGTTGAACATTTTTTCCTGCTGCTCTAACTAGTGTGTTTCACTTGTGCTCCACTCCCCCCGCGCCACTCGCCCAGAGACTTGTTAAGAGTACCAGGCCAGGATAAAAAGATGCTTCTGCAATTTATCTGTTTGATCTTAAGCAATTCATTGCACCTCTTTAGGCCCCTGGTTTATCATCTGACGTATCATTTCCAAGGCCCATTTCAGCTCTTAATCCCCATGATTCTTATGAAGCCTCTCTCTCGGGTTTGGCGGCTCTTTTGTTCTTTCTGAGAAATCGGTTTTTAATCTGCTCTTAGCTGGGAGCTTTATGAGGCTCCCCTATCGATACGTTACTAAGCATTTGGAAATTATTGCTTACAAAGGACAAGTAGAGAATAAAGTACCTGCTCTGAAACATCTTTGTTTGAGCCCGAGTTCCTAGCACTGTGCCCCTTGGAATAACCAGGGAGTGATTTAAAAACAAAGGCAGACAAACAAAGCCAGAAGAGGAAGATTATATATACATGCGTGTCAAAGCTCCTAACCATGAGCCTCTTCCTGCGGCATTTTAACAATGGGAATGATCTTTCAATTACGTTGTGTGTTCAAATCCTCTGATGGAAACATCAGAGAAGACACAAACTGAAACCAGTCTAATGAGAGTGAAGAAGTTCTGGTGACCTCTCAGCCTGTGTCCCTGGCTGACCCAAGAAAGCAGCATCATCCAGTTTGCCCTATAGGCTCACCACAGTCCTCGTCACAATAAGAGCCACCGTGACATTGAACCAGAGCACATGGTCCTCTGACACCCTGGACCTTCTTCAATTAGATCAGCTGGCTATTTTTATTACTGCATTTTATGGCCTTCCAAAACACCAACTCACCTGTGACACCTGGAATTCTGAAAGAGGCAAAGCAGATCATATGAAAAGGGACATTAACCATGAATAATTTACATCTTGATATTACATATATCAAATAACTAGAAACTTTTATTAGGGGTGATAGAAAGTAAGAACAGAGTCACTCTTGTCTGGCTTCCAGTTTCATTTATTTCACAGATTCCAGATCTGGAAGTGCTGGGGAGCACCATCCCCCTTAAACATGTCTGCGTGAGCACAGTTGTGCTGGTTCAAAGCCTGTAAACACCTGTGCGCCACGTCCCTTGTTCACACGATGCATTTATTCTCATGCTCATTCTGAGAACATTCCTAAACTGCACTGCGTAACCCAACAGAGTCCAAACACTGTGAGAAAATGAATCGGGACAAATGGAAATGTCGCATCCTCACACTCATTTCCAAAATTGAAAACCACCCACCTACAATTTTTATTTTACATATCTGTATACTTCCTGGTAAAGCACTTCACAAAATAAATTTACATAAGTAATTATCCCTGTCCAAAGGCTGACAATACTCTTTCTTAAGGCCATGTGACTTCTAAGATTTGCAGAGGAAAGAAATGATGGATATTAATAGAGAACTTCTAGATTTGGGGCACCTGATGAAGAACGCTAACTCATTTTTCTGTACATGCAATAGGCCCTTTTCCCACCAACAGGTGAAGAAGTGACAGCTGAGAACTGACCTTGAACACTAAATACATTCTCTGATCAGGCATGAAACATGGGCCTTCATGTCCATTTCCCCCTAATGCTGCATGTTTGGATGTAAGATCTCTTCTTACTGACACTAAAACTGTTAATCCCTTTGCTTAGGCTCACATGTGTCAAGTGGACAGTTTGCTCTGCCAGAGACAGTCTGATTGGGTCAAACTAAGAAAATTAGACACAGGCCCCATCGTAAAACCACAGCTCGTTGAGTCTGCTGGATGCACCAGCACAACTGCGCTTGCTCACAGCTGCACTCCCTCCTGGCCCTCAACCTCACTCACATGTCGATTCAAAGCATAACTGAACCCGAGCTCTCTCGGCAACCTCTGCTCCAGCTGAAACAGTCAACTGCTTTGGGGTAAGTGGTGTCTGTCAATCACCAGTCTGAATTGCTGACCATAAAACATGAGAAAATGAACAAAATTAGCTCCAGAGAGAAGTTCCAGTTGTCTGAGCTTGCCTTTTCCTGTGATTTTTTTGGCCCTTGGGAAAAATAGGAAACTTCATCCTTCATCATGTTTTAGTATTTTAGGAGAGTCTATAGTCTCTAAATTGGTTTGGTTTTTATTTAGGATTAAAATTATAATTGCATTGTCATTACTAGTGTGATTCTGCCCGTTAATTAGTGATGGTTAAGAATGCCCTATGGAAGAAAATAATCAAGGATTAGATACAGAAGGAGGAAGCCAAGAATACCTGGGAGGTGTACCATCCAGAGCACTTCCTTCCTGGGTGTTCCTGGTCTACTTTTGCCCCAGGGTAGCTGGCGTCTGCCTGCTGTACTCTGAAGGCTTATGAGTGAGTGCGGGCTGGAGTTTAAGATTTCTGCATAAATCTCAGAGTTCTTCATTTCCTTCATGTAAAGCAGAACAAAGAACAGACGGCTTGGAAATTATTGCATCACAAAGTAAGGTAGAAATAGGAATGACCTTTCTTGTTCAATTACTAATCATCATCCGATGCTGCCTAATTTGAAAGCAGCAAAATTGGGTGTGTCTACCTGTAGTCATAACTCAATTTCCAGACAAGTTGGACATTGAGTATCATTTTAACCAGTTCTTCCTGTGCTCACCTTTTGCTTCCAACCAAAAGGTTCACTTGAACTCAGTCTGCCAGGCCATTAAAAAATTGTGTTCATAATTCTTCTTTTAATTTGCTGGTTATAAGGTGTCCACCCAAACCCCTACCCACAATGAGGCTCTGTCATTTATTTAATAAGTAATCGACAACTGGGATGGGGAAAAAATGGTCCCTACAGTTTGAAACTATGAATTCATTGCTTATAATAATTTGTTAAAATTTAGTATAAACATGTATATATGGGTACTAATTTAAAGATATAGATTACTGTAGAATTGGAATATGAAGTTTAAAAATATACATCTTCAAGTAACTCTCAAAATTTATTCTTCCACAAATAATTCTCTTCAATTAACTGGTTAGGAGCTTATTTAAGCCATTTCTTTAAATCTCAGGATAGAGGCAGCAATCCATGTTTAATTTGTTTTCCGAAACCCTAGTGGATTTGAACTGGAAATTTAAAGGTAAATAAAGCTGTCAAACCTATCTTCTAATGATTTGCAATTAACATAAATTAAGCAAATGCCATAGAACTTGTAGGTTCAGCTGCTACTGAGAATAATGGATATTCATATCCGCTTGCTGGTTCTCATCTTGTTTCTAATCTTTAAGTAATTTACTCTCTCTACTTTTTATCTACTTTTCAGCCTATTGAAGTAATACCAAAAAATCTGTTCTGAAATCTTATCTGTTCTGAAATTAAATCTATCCAGCATTTAAACACTGCCTCTTTTCCTACACTTTGCCTTATAATTCTTTCATGGTATCTAGGTAATTACTGGTCTGACCTTGAAGTTTTGGCAACTTTTATTTCTTAAGAAGCTATTAATTCAAGATCTAGAAGGATGGCCATTACTCCCACGTTGCAGAAACAGAAGTGGTAAATATAACACACTGAAAGTTACGGGTTTTCTACTAGTGGGGCCCATACGACAGCGGACAAAGCACATGAAGGGAGAAGAACCTTGAAGTGGTCATGGATGCAAAGAAAATATGTGAATATAAGTTCTGATCTATGGAAGCTAGAGGAACGAGCAAGGACATAACCTGATTTTATGGCTGGAGCATTTAAGGTATGGAAGATAAAGCAGAACTGTGATTTGTAGCCAACACAAAACACACCTTCCTGGCTTCTACCTGGCATCTTAACTGCCTTCCTTGGGAAACACTTTCTGAACTTCGGATTTGCTGTATTTTATGCAAGTGAAAGTTGGGTAGATTGTCTATTAACTTCCTAGGAAAAGGATTCAGCATAATTATTTTTAAAACTTTAGGGCAATAGCTGTTGAAGAGGTAACACAGTGCTTGTAGTTCTCTGATCTACTCATCAGAATGAATGTTTAAAATATTCACCTTAAGTAGTCTGTAAGCCAAGAGAAATCCAATCACTGGAGGCAATTTGGGTGGTGTGCAACTCATATAGCAGCTGAGCCTTTTATTTTTTTTCCAACTGAAATCACACACAGGAGTCTAGTGTACTGAACTCATTAAAATAAGGTCAGAGCCCAGAGTGCCACATTGTCCTCCAGGACTTGTAATGAGCACCCTACACACACACACACACACATCTCTGAAGAGATCCAAGAGACCCATTTTGAAAGTAACCCTACTAAATGGTCTCTCAAAACCTCTTCCAGCATTTTCTACCTCAACTCTTAACACACACAGTAAAGATGGCTTTGATCTGGGATCATGAAGGTCTCCCAAGGAAATAATCAAGTGCCTAAAAACACGAATTGTTTTTATAAATGCTGAGATATGCAAGAGGCAGAAGGTGTAGTGAGGAACAGGAACAGGGACAGAAAAACAGGAAACAGTGGAGAGAGAGTAAATGGAAAATAATGTGTAAGTAGGTGCCAGAGCCAGTGAAACCTAAGATGTTTAGTGTTTCAGGTTTCTGGGTCTGAATCCATGCGTGGTAGCCATTCCATGAAGCTGAAACTCAGTCCATAGATAATGGAGAGCCACTGACATTTTGGGGTTGGAGAATGTGTGTAAATCCTCAGAGACGCAACAGATAAATGGATGAAACTGGTGTGGAGACCAGGACTGAGCTAAGAGGGCATGGGTCCCGTCAACTAAGAGGCCGTGTTTAGAGCACATGCAGGTGAGCAATGGCTCAGAGGGACCTTGCAACCCCTCGAGCATGTGCGATACCGCGTGGCAAACAGCATACACTTCCCCAAAGGGTACCACCCTCTCAGATCGTGAGCAGTAGAGCGACATAATCAATGGCACAAAGTAACACATGCTCATCCGAGGCTGATGCAACATCACATCAGACAAGAGTATGAAAGCAAAGGCCTTCGAACAGGCCGCAAGATGGCCAAGAGGAGCTGAGATGGCCGATAATGCTTGCCTCCCAGACCCAGACCTGATCTGACTCTTGGGACTCTGGCTTGTTAGCCTGCAGTTCTGTTCTGTGACATTATCACTGATTGTTTCTAAATGACTATTATCATTATTGCAGACTTAGACTGAACCTGCATTAATAAGACTGAGTGAACTGCATAGTTACCTAAGTTGGCTCACTGTTATTCTTTGGCGCTAGCATTGCCTCTTGAGCTGGTGGCTGTATAGGTGGCCCAGCACCTCCAGTCCATGACAAAGGCTGGAGGCCCACTTAAAGGAAAGACTACAGCGTGCATACTCTTAAGATCAGGGTATCACTTGTGACAGCTGGTCACAGCACAGTTGGGAAGACCACCCTCACTGTTTCAGCAAAAGGGACAACAGCCCTTCCTTGTCTGCAAGCCTCAGGCCAACCCGATTCCTCATAGCCTGAGCGTATCCATGTGCAACTTGCCTGGTCATGATCTCACCCATTTGCTCTGCAATTATTCCCAACTCTGAATTACACAGCCGGACAAAAGTTGGCCAGCGTGTGGCCCCACCCTCTCATTTCTCAGGTGAGGAAGTTGAAGGCATTTTCAACAAGGTCACACAAATAGCTCATAACTTCACGTGTATAATTTACTGCCTTACTTGGGTAAGCTCCTTGGAGACACGCACTATGCCATGGGGACTCATATGGGGTTAATTTTTTAAAACATCACTTGATGCAGCACTTTCAATGTGACCAACCTTTGTGGGAACATGCAGGCCCCTGAAAGTTGAACGTTTGTTAATGACCTCTTGTTTAAAAGAAAAAGTCAAAAAACAGATTCATCTTAACAGAATTCCCATCCATTCTCTAACCCAATCCCTTACAGGAATTCTAAATTCTCATGTTTTCTCTGTGGAAATGCTTATAAACACGTTCTAAATAGGCTAAACAGACTGTCATATTTAAACATCATGGTTATATAATAACAAAAAGGCAACCTGACTTTCCAATCACAAGGATGTATGGCATCAAAAGGATATTTCCCACCAGTAGAAAAATTGTTGAATAGAAAAATGAATCCATGAACAATATCCATGAACTGGGATATTAAATCTGAGACTATTTTGTTCTCTTTGTGAGATGTGTGTCAGAGGCAAACTACCACTCCTACCCTGGATGTTGGAACTCAGCCCCTTCTCCTTCTGGGAACTCCATATTACTGGTACTTAACTTCGGGAGGTCAATTCTTGGAATAAAAATAAAAGAAATAAAATGTGGAGCCAACTTTTCAGAAGCTTTGGGAGATTTGCATTTCTAAAACTGGCCAGGACTGCAGCCTTTTCTAATTTCTAGATTGTTCCTTCTGCTGAATAGCCACACTGCTTCAAGAGTAATCTCTGTAAACCATGCCTGACACCCAGACATGGACTTTCAGAGAAAGCTTACACAGAAAGTTTCATCCATTAAGTATACAATATGCTTTGAATATTTGTCCTAGTTTTATTCTATTTCCAAAGTGACCTTTAAGCAAGGTTTAGTATATGCTTGAGCATTTAAAAATGTTAATTATTTGATGCCTGAATGCATTGAATTGACTGCCAGCACGGGTTGGCAAAGAGAGGCAAAATGTGTGGATGCTTTTCTCTAACCTAGGGGAGGAAAACCCTGGGGGTTTCTTCAGTGTTTCTAAACTCCACATTTTGGTTTGCAGATGTTTTAGAAAATCATTTTTTCTTTCTGTTTACCCTCAGTTGGCTTACTGATGGGCAACATTTTGTATATTGTAGCACTTTTCTTCAACTCTAATAATAGAGACAATGATTTCCCACTTCCTCGATATTCCCCAAGAAGGGTGATGCTTCCACTCCACTCCCAGGTGAGAAAAGTGTGGGAGGAACATTGCTTGTCTCTCTCCATGCCTTACCACCTTCCCCACGGAAGCAGGAATGAGTAATAATTTGGGTCCCAGAAAAGAAACTCTCTGAGTTTGCTCTTTCCCCCCTCAACTCATTCATAGGAGGGTGAGACTTCTGTGTCCCACTGCTGGGTGGTAAGAGCATACATGGCCCTCGGCCAGGTTGTCTTCCTACATGAAGTCACCAATCCAGAATAATGAGAGCACATAGAGATATTTTCATCTCTATACAATCTCTTCTTCCTCCTTCTCCTTCTCTTTCCAATTTCAAATGGTTTAGAATTGGGAGATAACTTTACAAAGAAAACTAAAGTACCAAATTAAAGACCCACCTTAGTTGTAAGGCAGATTTCAATCTAAAAATGTTCAAATGTGGGGGGCCAAGGCAGTCTAGAATATACACCAGTTTGGAAAATATCTACCAAACTTATACGTTCCTTTCACAGCAATAAAGTGTCTAGTTAGTTATAAACATTTATTATCTAAGGAAAGACTGTACTGGAGTTTTGTTACAATGTATCACTGTAACAATAGAACCTTCTACTACTGAAGTCACATGGTTTCCAGAACTTCGAGTATGATTGCGTCATTCTGAGCTCACACAATACTGGTCTTCAAGGCTCTGCAGAGGTTTTTTGTCTGCCTCCCAGTCTTCGCTGATGCCATCCAGTCTGCTGGCAACAAAGTAGTTTATTGCAGAGATGAGGCTTGCACCAGTGAGGCAGGAATGAGGTGGAGGCTGTCCTCAGACCATCTGCAAGTGGTAGCACTAGGGCAGGACCAGCTCCAGAAATCATAAAAAGCTAGGGAATGTGGCCATGGGGAAAAGTCTCAGTCATTCACAGCCCGAATTTTCTGATTTTCAGCCCTATACAAAGGTTGAGTGCACAGCCTTTATGTGGCTGGGGAATGGGAAGAAAAGGCTACACAGAAGTCAAGCTGGCAAAATGTGTCTCACAGGAAGAGTTGTAACAGTGCAGGCGATTTGAGGGTTGTATAGGGACACATTTTTTAAAGAAACTATTTCATTAAAGCCTGCATTTGTATCCTTCAGAAAATGATTCAAGATAGCAAACAATTATAATTAGCTTCAAGAACAAACAAATAAACCCAGATTAATACATAAATATTTCTAATTAATGACTTAGTAATAAAGAGCCTGCAGTTGAATAAATAATCCTTTAAGCCGAGCCCTGAAGTATCAACAGTGGCAAAATTAATGAATTTTTTATAGACCCTAGTTAATAATGGACTTTAGATCTGATAGGTGTGTGTGCTAGAAACCAGCAGAAATCCTAGCATTCTAAAGCTCTCTATACCATTTACTGATATTGTGTCAGCTATGAGGCCATTTTTTCCTAAAAGATAGGATAGCACGTCTTTTGATTGGTGACTTGAAGCTTTTCAAATTTATTTGTATTTATCAGTGGCTCACAGTTGTTTTCGGCTAACAGTCCCCCCTCGACTGCAGGGTAACAAGGAAGCCAGAGGTGCACAGCTTGCTCCGTGAGGGCTTGGGCTCCCCAAACAGATAAGTCAGACTGGAATCTTTGCTCTGGCCTGCACAGCTCTAGGTCCTTAGACAAATAACTGGCTCTCCCTGCCTCCGTTTTCTCATCTGTAAAATGGTCAGATGAATAGTGCCAACTTAATGGGTTACTGGGAGATTCAGTTCACGAAGGTAACAGCCTGAGAATAGGACCAGTCATATATTGTCCTCAGTACATAAAGCATTGCGAGTACTGTTAGTACGTATTAGAATTAAATTTGCTATACCACCTGCTGAGTTAGAGGAGGAACAAAAGAGAAAAACATTTTGTCTTTACTCAGTTTTGGTTAAAATGAATCAGAGCCCATCATTGACTGTGGTATGTGGTAAAGAATGTTACGTAAACTAACGTCCTAACACTTAAGGGTTTAATGTCAAGTGGAAGCTTAATCATGTTGGAACACTTTTGCTTTTAGTCATTATTGCCTTTAATAATGTGATCAAGGAGGCAACATCTACAAACCACAGCATGAAGCTTAAATCAAAACTCCGTTTCTCAAGGTACATTTGTTCGCTGGCCTTTCCCAGAGCCCAGATTTCTCTGCTTAACATAATGTAATTTCTCCTCTAAGCATTTCCATATTCCCCTTGACCGTGGCCTTCGTTCCTTGTCAGGTTTGCTATTGCAGTTCTCGCTGAGCTTGGTGAGCACCGTCCCTGACGAGGAAGAGGACGTCTGGGCCATTAACCCAGCCAAGGGCACGGGGCCCCATTTCAGAGATACTTTTTTTTATCACACACCTTTTGATCCCAAGCAATACTTCTCAGCTGACAGTTCACTGAGAATTTAATACATATTAAATGAAGTTGACAGAAAAATGTTCACCCTAGCTGCCCAAAAAAGATTCGCTACCCCAGAGATTCCGGCTGATCCCAGAGAAGCCTGCAACTTGACAACAGCAGATTTCAAAACCATATTTTCCATGCAGACAACAGCTCACACATGTTTCTTTTCCGTGAGTAGATAATATGAACAATAAAAAATAAACAGGATAATGCTACCGTGAACTAGCCTGTAACCTCCTGAGTCACGATCTTTACGCTGCACAACCTTTTTGCCCTGAACAGAAAGAAAGGCTCATCTCTCGGGTATTGTAAACAATTCCAGGGAAAAAAATCAGCTGAGCTGGAGGAGCTGGGTGGCCCGCATCTTGGAGGTCTACCTGAGTGCACCGTTTTGCCTCATTAACAACCAGTGGGAGGCTACTGGAATCATTTATCTAATTACTCATTTATTCAAAAATTGAACACTGACTACGTGCTAGGAACTTCTAGGGGCTGGAGATACAATAGTAAATAAAAAGGAGGCTTGGCTTTCAAATGCAGTGTGCCTAGAAGAACTAGTTTTCTGGACCTAGCATTTAAGCTTTTTAAAAATTCTTTCTGACAAGGTTAGATCTTATAGTTAGACATAAAAATAGAAAAAAAGATACCTTGAAAATGAGAAGCAGGAAGGATTTCTTCTCTCACGGTCAAAAAAAAAAATAAGAAAAGGGAAAGTGCAAAAAAAATTTTTTTAATAGAAATAGTAGCTTTTTCAGAAAAGCAGAACTCCAGTGTATAGTTTCCAAGGATAAATAGCCTCAATCCAAGAACCACCCATAGAGAAAACAGCTCAAGATCAGGCTGAACGCTGAGAAATTCAGTATTTGAAACATGTTCAGCATTAAGGAAACTGATTTTTTAAACTTTATTTTTATCGTTGACACAAGAATACTACTGATGTTAATGAGCTGAGCTCCACTTTCTTCAATAAAGTGTCTAAAACAATAAGCAATGGCCTATCAACACACAGGAGTCAGCGTGAGGTGGAGAGTTATTTATGCATTAAGTGTGTTGTTTGCTGAAATCCAGGGAGTGTTTTAATTGTTATTCCTGCAGAGAAAAATGACAAAGAGAAAGTCCTCAAGTTACTTGGGTGCTGCAAGGACTGCAATACATGATTGTAATATGAGTTTCAAGGTCAAAGAAACCCAATGCCCCAGAGTAATCGTGCTGTGCCCCTGGATAGCGGAACCAGGCCTGCCGCACGCAGACATAGCTTTCAACAACCGGTGAGGCAAATGTAACAACTGCAAACTCAGAAAGTAGATGTGGACAAGAAGACCCCCATTTTAACACAAACAACAGCTAGCATGCTTCGCTGGTGATGGTGCAGATGGCAGTAATTAACAGATGTCTCCATCATTGTCAAAATGAGGGCATGAAGCCAGACGGCACTGACTGAAGAAAACACACTTGGTAAAACACAGCAACTTTTAAATGTTACCCTATTTACTCTTTCTCAGAAGCAAGATTGGAATTAAGAGACTTCGGAAAGCTAAATACAGCTGGAGGCAGTTTCGTATAGAAAACTCCATGCAAAGTTGCCTCTGCTTAGAGAGCAGTGACACCTTCAGCTCACATTGTACGAGACTGAAATTTTGCTCGTACCACCTTTCTGAACCCCAGCTGAGGCGGCAACACCACACACTACCAAGCCACCCGAGCTGCAACGCTGGCCATCAGATGTGGTTCCTCACGTCCTCTTGCTCTTAGACGCACACCCAACATGACCCGGCACCCAGGCCTGCAGGTTCCATGAATAGTAGGCACCTGAATGAATCTGTTTTTCTTGCCACTGCTCTAGCCCACTTTACCCAGCAGGGGAAAGAGAAGTCATCCCTGGAGAAAGACAGCATCAGGTGGATGCACTACGATTATTTTATGCTCTGCAAGTGGTATTCAATATAAAAAATACCAAGAAAAACAAGAAACAGGATTTTCTAACTAAAAATCCCACAAAAAAAAATGAACAATAGAAACAAACCTACAGATTCCTAAGATATTGAGCTTCGAAGATGAAATCTAAAATAACTGTGATGATGTTCAGTATTTTCTAAAAAATAAATGATGGAAATAAATGAAATGGTGAGGAATTTCTTTTGGTTGTTTGGTTCACTAATAAATAACACAACATAAATTCTAGAATTAAAAAGCATTATAATTTTAAAACCTTAATAAGTGGGTTTCTACATTTAATACTGAAGACTGAATTTTCAAACTAGAACACAAATAAAAAAGAATAAAAACTATAAAACCAAAAGTAGGAGGCAGATAAAAAACCTTCAAAAATTTCCAGAGGAAGAGAAAGAGAATGAGGAAGTTAATATTAAAGTAGACATTGGCCAAGAATTTTTCACACTGAAAAAATGATAACTCATAGGATCAAAAGCAAGCAGGATAAATTCAAGAGAAACACCTAGACAGATCACACTAAAATAGCTAAAAAGAGAGAGGGGAAAGAGAATTTTAAGCAGCAAAAGAGAAAAGATATATTACTCACAACAGAGAGAAACTTGACTGTAGCTGTCTTCAAAAGAGAAGTTAATAGAATTCAGAAGAGAATAGAATCTTTGCAATGTCTTAAAAAAAAAAAACCTGCCTAATTACCATTCAGTATCCAGTGTAAACATCCCTTAAACATGAAAGTGAAATAAAGATGTTTTCAGACTATATACTAGGTCTGCCTGGAAAAACTCCAGCCATTGTTAATATAACAAGAACAGTTTGCATGACTTCAATGTAACCTGGCAGCCAAGGAGAATAGACTGGAATATGCATACGTGAACAATGATGACCTCACTGTACTAGTCGGGGGGGGCGGTAGACGCCATTGAGTGAGCTTGTGTACCGTGTGGCCATCGCATGCAAAATGACTGAGTGAGTAGAACACTGGATCTGCATCAAATTTTGCATTAAGCTTGAGCATTCCTCCACAGAAGCTATTTGGATGATTCAGAAGGGCGCACCTGCAGGCAACTGGTGATTGGCAGCTTCATCACAACAAAGCACCCGCTCCTGTATAATGTCTCCTGCAGAGTCTTTGTGGCCAACCCCGAAGGCACAGGTGCTGGCCGACCCCAGTGCTCACCACCTCCAAAGGGAACCAAAGTGGGGAAATCCGACAGCCGAGAAAGAATGAACGGGGTAGAGGACAGGTTCCTCGGGAAGAAACTGCAGAGAAAGTGCGTGTATAAGAGGGGTAAGGAAGAAGAGACTAGTCCCTTCTCACGAACCATAAGAAATAAGACAGAGAAACAAACTCTGCGTCTGAAAGGTCCTTGACAGATCATTGCACCCCTACTCTGATTAATTTAAAAAATGGTTTGTTTTATTGTTTAGTTTTGTTTCCAAAATATCAGTCTAGGCTATTACTGAACATGGATAATGAGCATTTTCATTTTTGTCTAATAAATGTGACCTGTGACAACTCTTCTACAGTTAACTTCTCAGAGGGCCACCTTCTGCTTTCAGAGATCTCAGAACTTGGAGATCTGGGCCAATTTTGAAAAACTTTTATATCTATATAAATTATATAAATAAATATATATATAAATTTATATACAAATTTATAAAATACAATTAAATTATATCATAATATAATTGAATTAATTATATAATTACATAATTTAATTAATTGTGTAATTAATATGATGTAATATAATTGTGTTATAAATAATGTAATATAATTATATATATATACTATATGATATATATAAATATATATATAACTCACCAAATTCAAAGCAAAATATTTATTCTAGTTTACATATGATTAAACAGAGACAAAATAACTTATGGACACTCAGAGTCACAGGACATAAAATACACAGAAGAGATCACACAGCCACCTCATCACACACAGGCCACGCTGTCTGGGGATAGCGTCTCAGTCTTTTCACAGAACCCGCGAGAGGTCCCAAACGAGAACCTGGGTGCCACCTAGGGTTGTCCCTCCCTGGAAGTCCCTGAATTCAGACGTTAGGCTCTTTACCACGTTGAGATTGCAAAAACTGTGTTCCCTCTCCAGCTGCTTACTAC
The DNA here is from genome assembly GCA_004024845.1 of Tonatia bakeri. Classification (NCBI taxonomy): domain Eukaryota; kingdom Metazoa; phylum Chordata; class Mammalia; order Chiroptera; family Phyllostomidae; genus Tonatia; species Tonatia bakeri. The sequence goes on from PVIA01005019.1 coordinate 83,619, forward strand.
TGGCTCGTCCTTTTCCTGACCTCCACAGGTCAAGAATTCAGGAAAATGCTACAACAGAATGAACACGTGTCAGAATTTACTTCGCTGGCCTCTTTCCCCCAGGGTTCCTGGTGCCTCTATTTCTGGCCATCCTGGCAGTCTCAGACTTTAATTTTCGTGTCATTTCAATCCATTTCTCAGCAGCCACCGTCTTCCTGACATTTCACCCTCCCTACCTTCCCACCCGCACCTCTCACCACACCCCACCCTCCCCACTTTGGCCAGTAAATGAACCACAGGCAAGAGGAAGAGCACAGAATGTTGGCTTCAGGCTGGAAGAGCTCTCTCTCGTCTGGATCCTTGTTCCTCAAAGTCTGGCTTTCTCAGAGGCAGGCTGGTGCCGTCAAAGAGATGGATTTTCATAATTTATTCAGCTTTTATAGTTGTTCTCGGAAGGACCATTGGTGTGTTATTTGCTACTCTATCATGGCTAAAAGTGGAAGCCTCTATCATATTTAAATTGCGCTTTATTCATGAAAATAGCTTTTCCTCGGTGGGTGACAGGAGCAAATGAACAAGTTTGAATTTTTCCCCACTATCCACTAAACTTGAAAAGAGAAGGTAAAAAGATGCTTTATCACTACCTAAGTGGAAAACCCTCGCACTCTATCTTCTTCAAGGAAAGTTGCATATGATTTTGCCCTTCTGAAGCGTGGATCTCAGTGGGACTGCAGGCACCGGCAGACCTGCTGCCTCTCTCTCCTTCCAGCACAGCCCCAGCCCGCACCGCCTACTCAACCTCCTGTGACAGACACTGAATGTCACTACAGCACACTGGGGTTTGCCTTTTCATTCTTTTCGGTGGTAAAATCTTTTCTGATTGGACTACATCTTGAGATCCGAGACAATATCGATATGTTTTATTATCAGAGTGCCTTTCCGTTATTGTTTGTTTCTAGGCCAGACTGAGTATATGGGGTAGCTGATGGTCCTCAAACCAAGAGAAACGCACAGGACTCACCCATGATTATTTCCAAAGTAGGCAATCTGCCTAGTTTGTTCTCAGACGGAGCAGAGGGCTTGAAGGACAAATAAATCTCACCCAGAACTAGAGTGAAATGAGACCGAGGCACATGCATTTCTAACCTTGAGTGCAGAAACAAAAAGAACACATCTGTACTTAGGTTCTCTTGAGAATGTCCGATCATTGTTTGTAGGCAATTAACTCATTCTTACCTATGTTTACAGATGTATATTGTTTCATCTGATTGGACTGTTCCTAAATAGCTTTGTAAAAATCAAACACATTTAAAATTCTCCATTCTATTTAAATGAACCACGTGCTGAATCATTTTGTAAATGGAAGAAGCTCTCAAAATTACCATTCAGACAGAGAGACGGCCACTTGTATAGTAGGCATTAGTCTTGCCAGGAGCTCAGTGCTTTCCTTTACTCTTCCTTTCCTAATTTACTAGGATTTAATCAAAAGGCTTGATTAATTCCTTATTAATATATTAAACCAAGGCTGGTTGGTAACTCCCCTTGGAAACTGGTTGTGCTAGTCTTATTCACTAAATTACACCCCGCCAGAGGAAGCCTCTCCCTACACAACCCTTCCACGTGGTCAGCACTGGTTCAGGATGCATGGCACTAGACAGGACCAGTGCAGGCCAGAAAGGCTGAGCAGCCAGCTCCAGGCTTTGCTCTGTCATTACAAGCTGTGTGGTGTGAAGGATGTTCCTAACTCTCCTGCATCTCAGATTCCTCACTACCCAAATAAGGTCTAATATCATATATGTTACAGAGATTTTGAGAACTATTTTAAAATTCTATATGGATCTATTTATAAACTATAAATAACACAAAATGTAAAGAATGCTATTTATGTTGTTATTATTATTATGTTCTCAAGCTTTATATAAAAGCATCACGAGTTATCTGAAAGACTTATATAGTGTAACCATGTCTGCTATCACTGGTTTGTTTCTCTTTCTCTCCCTCTCTCTCTCATTCTTTCTTCTAAGTTTTATTTCTTGCAGTTATTTCACTCAATTATCCATCACCTGACTGTTACCTGTAAAGTCACACTTGACTCCCGGAGTCCCAGTACTTGCTGTTCCAGGAATCTGATTCTGCACAGGGTCCTCCTGCAACACTGACAGATGACAGACTCCAGGACACCCACCATTGGTTAAAACATCTGTGCAGAGTGTGTTCACTCATATGACACGTCAAGCCCCTCCAGCGCATGAGAAAATGTGAAAGTAGAAGAGTGTCTAAGAAGAAAGTATTGCTACAAGTTGAAAATGTCAAAACAGGACTGTTTCAAAGCCTGGTCCACCTGACCTTGCTTGCCTAAGGCTGCCAATGTCGCTAACATCAGATGGTAGACTGTTAATCTGTAATCACAGTTAAGCAACACATGATATCAGAGAAGTTGCTTACTATCTTTGAACCTTGGTTGTGCTCTAAGGAAAAGTTTCTGAAATGTTCTCCAGGTGCGTAGCATCCCAGGTACCTTATCTGATCTGGTACCCCTCTATTTACGGTTTGCTATGAAAATCAAACAAATATGTCGTTACATATTCTTAATTGTCAAGTATTCCAAATATAAGTATTAAGTGCTAAGAATGGGGATGGAGTTTGCCAGCTACTAAAATATTGATGAAATAACCAATTTCTTAGGAATTAGTATAGTGCCTACAACAGAATAGGTACTAAATAAGTATTTGTGAAATTGATAAAAGTATTCATTGATAAGAAAATAACACCTTGTCAAAGTCTTTCAGTAGAAATTAAGACTAGCACCCCATTAATTTTTTTAATGACACAACAGGTTACTTCAAAGGGTGGCAAATGCTCTTCAACAATGAGTACACAGACAGTGTTGCCCACATTTATCATCCCAGGAAAATCTTGGAAACATGTAAAATATTCTCAGCAGTCAACGGTAAAAATATTCACATGCTCACTTTACATAAGGTTCAATATATAATTGTTAAGACGTTGTAAAATCAGAAATTAAAGAACTCTCAACCTTTTTTCTCTCCCCACCCTCTGTATCTTTCCTACCTGCTAGTTAAATATGACAATTATTTTTACTAAGACGAAGCTTTTGATTCCACAGTCAAAAAAAATGGTTTAAGATAAAAATACCAATAATAGAAGTATAAGTATTATGGAATTAACCCCATAAGTCACAAATTACTAAACCAAGTAAATTTACAAAACTATAACATGGAAAATGTTCTGCCACAGATGAAGAAATTAGTAAATAATGTTTCTAGTAACAGATACGGTCATATCTGTAAGTCATATATAAAAATAATTTGTTCTGTCCTGCTCAAGCTGCAGATAGCAAAATACACTACAAAATACCAGTAGAGAAAAGCAATAATTGAGCACATAACTTTACTAAACAAATGTAGCTGTCACACATGTACTCAGTAATGTTAGGAAGGGGTCCACAAGGGCAAGAGATGAGAATATCCCCCTTTTGGAGGAGACAAATGGAGTGTGATCAATTTCCAAAGTGAAATGTGAACAACTACTACCCCATTCTAGCTCCTTCTAGGAAGTCTCCACAACCAAAGCCCAAAAATGTTTCAGTAGCCTGTATAGAAGGCCAAACAACTAACTAAAGATTGGGAGAACCAAGCTTCTCCTCTTGCTATTTTCCCTATTTCAGGTAATATTATTTTTCTAATGATTAAAAGAAAAAATACACCTATGCTAGAAAAATAAAGAAAAGTGTTCAGCAGATGAGAGAAAAACCACTGGTGATCCCATTATAAAGACACAATCACTATAAATATTTTGGTGCCTTTCTCTCTCTCCTTACATATGAGGTTGGAGTGTCAACCAATACACCAAGAGGTGTGGGGTTTGATCTTGTCAGGGTGCATATGGGAGATGCACACTCTCTCCCTTTCTCTCTCTATAATCCATAAAAATGTATCCTTGGGTGAGGATTAAAAAATAATAATAAAATAAAATGCCATGACTTTTCACTAGCATTTTCCTTTGCCATTATGTATTTTGGAAATAAAATTTCTAATGACTGACTTACTTCTAAATTTTTGGTTATACCATCATTTATTTAACCATTTTCCTTTTGTTGAATCTTTACATTGTTTCCAACTTTGTTAACATTAGTCCTCTTGTACCATTTTTCTAAATTATTTCCTGCTCAAGAAGCCAGCAACTAAGCTGTTTTACCCACACAAATATTTTTGAAAAAAAATCTCTTGCAAAAAAACTTAAGGAAAAGGTAGGAAAAAATGTTCATCGTATTTTCACAACTCATTGGTTGTGACTTTGATACAAAAAAGTGCTCACATATTTCTAAGCTCAGATGTAACCAGACAAGTTTTTCCTTTTCAAAATGTGTTATTATCATTTCTTCCATAATGGCTTTTATTGTATCTCTCTGGGTGTTCTTGAGTTCCTTTTATACACTTTGAAGTGAGTCAGTTAAACAACATAATCACACACTGAGATGAGAGGTAGTAAAAGGCACTCCCAAAAAATGCACAAAAAGAACTATTACATATGGCATTTCTTACGCCCAAGAAGAAATCAAGCTAAGCACTGGGACTTTAAAAGGAATATATAATACTATATTGTCCAAACATTTATGATTATCAAAAATATTCTTGTGATTTTTATCACAAGAGAAACATTAATGTGTGGTTGCCTCTCATGTGCCCCCCACTGAAGACCTGGCCCACAACCCAGCCATGTACTTTGACTGGGAATTGAACTGACAATCTTTTGGTTCACAGGCTGGCACTCAATCCACTGAGCCACACCAGGCAAAAAGGGCTGATTTTTAAATGTAAGCCAAAAAGAGTAGATAGATACATATAACTTCAGCAGTCTTGAGTTCCTTAAACCAAATTAGGCTCCTTGAGAAGCAAGAAAAAAATCAATTTATGGTAATCAAGAAGGTTTCATTTTTTATTGCAAGGAAGGCAATCAATAGGATTCAAATCAGTGAATCCATTTGAGAAAATATGTATGTAAAACTCTACTTGGCAGATGATAATACTATGCTAGAAAAAAAGAAGAAAAACCAAGTGTACTGAATGGTAGCCATATGAAAAGTTTAGACAGAAACTGCCATGTTAGGTCCTTATCATTGAAACATCTTTCAAGTTTCTATCTTTGACCTTGGCATACGCTAGACATGGAGAAAAGAGGCCAGAACTAACTGAAGATGATGAAGTTGGGAGAAAGTTCACACAGACTTCAAAATAAAGGTATCAGATGTTGACACATCTACAAAGCTTCAACACCCACGTCATTTTAGAGAAAGCTGGAAGTTCAAAGAAGAAAAAAGGTCCTGAGACCTTCAATGTTAACTATATACTCCATCTCCTTTTGAACTCTTAACAGCATAAATTCCTTTAAAAAGGAATTATCTTTCACAACTTGGAGGTCTGACACCTAAAGAACCACCGAGGAGCAATACAAGCCAAACAATGAATGTGACACCTTAGCTGTATTTTGCTTTGAGTGCTCAGAATGAAAGCCTAAAAAGTGCCCTGCCCCAGAGACCCACACTGGCAAAGGAGAGCTTTCTAAGGTCAAATCTAAGGAATCCAGCATTTAAAGAACAAGTGCTCTCTGCATCCCTTTGTTTGGTTATGATTTCCTTGACTTCTGGGCCTTTTTAAATAATATCAAAATGTGATTGTTCTTCTACTCTTTTCAACTCATCTGAGACATCCTTTTCTTTCTTCTGTCCTTGCCTCATCCACTTTTTTCTTCTATCCTGCCTTCCTTCTCCCGCTCTTCCTTCTTCTCTCCCCATTGCCCTCCTCCCCCTTCTTCTTCTCCTTTTCCTCCTCCTCCTCTTCCTCCCCCTTCTTCTTCCCCTTCTCATCCTCACCCCTCCTCCCCTACTTTTCTTCTTCCTCCTCCTTTTTTTCTCTCTGTTTCTTGTTCTCTCGCTTTCTCACTCTCTCTCTCTCTCTGAAAGCAAAATAGTACCAGAAGTATCCATATTGGTATAGAAAGATCATGTTAATGGTAATATTTTGACTGAGAGTTGTCAGTTCTGGCAAGATCCTTTAGGGTGAGCTCAAATTGTATGTGGGATAAAAGCACTCCAACTTAGGAAAGCAGAATGAAAGGTTTTCATTCTGGGCAAGCTTAAGGTGAAAGCAGCATCTGCAATGGCCAGGTCATGCCACTCAAATTCTTCCTGGAAGGAAGAGAAGTCACATGCTGGAGGATTTGCAAAGACTAGTATTGGAATTTTGCCTATTTTTCCTTTGCTAGTGACATTTTTTTCCACCTAAAATCACCGTGAACATTAGGAAATATTATATGCAAATAGTATTCAAGCAGAAATGTTATTTATTATCCAATTTCTGAATTTATTATTCAGAGAAAAGACAAATGAAAAGTGATTGCAAATGAAGCTGCCAATTATACTTAGAAAATATTTTTAAAATATGCCTGTGGTGACAGAGGCATGTGGCTTTCTTTCTATTTAATTTATCCAGATTCTAAATGCAACAGAAATCATGTTACAGAAAGCATCAAAAAAATAGCATATAGGGAAGACACAGAAAGTTACGGGTTTTAAAATCAATCTGTTTCTTTTTTTTTAATTTCTATTGAATTGCTTGAAGTGACACTGGTTAACAAAATATATAGGTTTTTATAGGTTTCAAGTGTACTATCATATGTCGGCTGTTTATTGTATTGTATATTCACCACACAAAGCCAAGTCTCCTTCTGTCACCATTTCTCTCTTCTATACCCTCTTCTACCTCCCCCCCATTCCTCTCATAATCAACATATTCTCTGTGTCTATGGGGTTTTTTTGTTGTTTTTGCTTATTCTCTTCACCTATTCACCCAGTCCCACTGTTTCTTTCAGAGGTTAGTGATTCCCTTAATGTACATGCTGGAAAGAAAAGGACATTTACAGTGAGCTAACAGTATTACCTGTATCTTATATGAATTGACAATACTGCATGCCTTAACATTAGAATGAAAAAAAACTAGGCCCAGCTGGGCAGCTCAGTTAGTCAGAGCATTGTCCCTATACACCAATGTTGAGGGCTCAATCCCCAGTCAGGGCATATACAAGAATCAGCCAATGAATGCATAAGTACATGAAATAAAAAATTGATGTCTCCCTCTTTCTCTCAAACTTAATAAATAAATAAAAAAGAGAAGAAAACTGTGATGCTCACAATGATAATCAAGTCATGTAATCAAGCTTTACCTAGACTTTAGTTTCTAGCATTCACGCTACAAGCTCTTCCTCTTGACACAGGTGTCGGTCATTTTCAAGTGTCTTCCCAGGACTGAACCGCTTTTGGCTTTTTAATCCCAGGTCAAGAGCGGAAATGTTAGCACAAGCGAAGTTAATACCTATTTTCTCACCATAGACTAACAAGATTTCTGGACTGCACTGGCAAACAATTCAATCAAAATTTAGAAAGGATATTTTAAGGACAGGAAATCCCTTGTCAGGGAAAAAAAAATGAGAGGCAGACAATTCTCATGTCCAATGGCTTCTACATTAAAAACAAATGTTTCAGACTATTGAAATCATTTCATTACCTAGCTCATTCCTCTTATCTGAAGGTAATTTTAAACAGATTCCAGCCTACTTTGCAAACACCAATTTCCAGCCACTCTCCTTCATGTCCCAAGAGGCCATTTCATAGGCAAGCTAACATCAATTCAAACAAGATTCATTTTTTCCGTCACTTTACACCCTAGAAAACTGATACAGACTTCCCCAGATAAAGTTTAATACAGAACATAGGTTTATGAAGTGTGTAACCTCATTTCAAATGTACACATAATATGTTGATAGAGACTTTGGGAACATTTTCAAACAGCACAAACGTGCCGGGTTCAAGGCTTAACTGGCTCTTTTGGCTGAAACAAAGCTCATAAACGATTTCAGAAGGCCAGAAAACTTTAAAATTTAGTGCTTTTCTTTGAGATTTCCCAGAATGTTCTAATTTAGAAACTAAATTGTATATCAACATTTATATGTGTAGTATAAGCAACTCATTACACGAAATGCATTTGACAATCGAGGACCTGACCATGCATTTCAGAGCCTGGGTGCGTACAGACGAGGGGCATGAGTGACACCAGGATAAGAATGAATAGCATATAACTGTCTGTGAACAATGAAATGTCCCCCAAACTTAAGAATGTAATTAGTGTTAGTAGAAATGCCTTCAGGTCCGTGGCCATGCGAATTGTACATCCTGTCTGAGAAAGGTCACAAAGGGATGTAATGTAATACAGAAAATTGCCTCTCATATTACATCTTTCCTATCAGCTTGGAGACGAGCCCTCAACCCCACCCAACCTTCTTTATGGGTGTGACATCTGTTACGGTACCCTTCCTACATGAATTTACACTTCATCCTGACTAGCTCCACAGTGGAACCAGATTGTCCAAAACTAGTATATCTCCTGATGTTACCCCAGACAAGCACTTTTGTATTTGATGATTCTCTCACTTTAAGGTAAGCATCCCACTTCATTCCCCTTCAATCCAAGCTATCTGACTGCTTGATTCATAGAACAATGTGCAAATGACAATGAACCAGGCCATAAGGAATGCTCAGCCTCTACTTCCTGCTTCAAGGAAAAATCACTCTCAGTACCCAGCCACCGTACAGTAAGACAAAGCCCGGCTTGCCCACCATGTAAGTGAGGCATCTTGGAAGAGAAGCTCCAGTCTCCAGGCAGCCGTCCCAAGCGATGACACCCAGAACCGTTTTCACCAAGCCCTGCTCATACTGCAAACTCATGAACAATATAGACGATCATTATAGTTTCTGACCACAGAGTTTGGGTGGTTTGCAATAGGGACAGACTACATTTTACTCCTACCTAATTAAACCTTTGATACATAATCTTGAAATAGCGTATATTATTAAAAGAGTAAGTTATTTCAGTTTCTGGTGTCCTCTAGTCCTCAAAGCTTTTCAGTGTAGGATCTACTTCATGAAAGAGACAAAATTTACGGACACCAAATCTGAGGCAAGGCCTAGATAATACACAAAGTGGTTCATCAACGTTGTGTCACTGAAATACAAAGGATAGTGATTCTGAAAGTAAGAATGTGAAGAATTGCAACAGCACACTTTTTTTGGTAAGACTTAGAATTAAAGTTGTGCCCTTAGTCATCTCAAACAATCTTTTTCTTTTCAGAGAGAAATATTTTCCTTCTTGCCTTGAATCGTCCCTGCATGAACATGAGAAATATAAGGACAATGCAAATATTCTCCAAACCAGGATTACTGTACTTTTCAATTTGGAAGTGAAGTTTTGTTTTGACAGTTACTTGACAACGAGAATCATTTTCCCAAGGTATATCTGATCATCAGTTTTTAAATAGTAATGATCATGAAAGACTGACTTCCAAAAAGGAAGTTCTTTTAGAAAATATCAACCTAAGACAGTCTCTAATTGCAAAATACGATGCTCAGGATGGTCTCTTATTACCTTCAAGACACCGGGGAGGGGAAAAAGCACTGCCAGCAGCAAAAGTGATAGAAATAATAAAAGTTAATGATTTAGTCATAGACATAAGAACTAAATATTTAAATATTAAACAGTTATCTTCAAGTAACTTAGACACACTTATTACATGTTTCAAACACAAGTAACAAATAATATAAATTAAGGCCACATATTGAAAGAGATTATTATATTTGTGAACTTAACTGAGCCAACTACATTTTATCCCTAAGAATATGTACAAAACCCCCCAAGTCTGAGGATTTATGCACTTCTGAACTCAGGAATCTAATGGTCAGCAGGTGCTGATAAAAAAAACATGACCTTAAACACAGACTCTGTTGAAATTAATAAGTAATATAATGAAAGTTATTATCCCATACACATTATTTTTAAGTCCTTATAAAGAGATTGCATTTAAAAAAAGAAAGATACCCAAACTGTATCTTATTTTCCTCAAGTCCTCATGAACTATATGTCTTCAACTTATTATATATCACAAATTGCTTCAGCTATTTTTAAAAAACCTCCAAGTTTAAAACAACAGTATTTGAAAATATCTGAGTCAGCATCTTTCAGGACGCAGCAGCTGGAAAAATAAAAGGTGATTGATGAAGTGGTGATGCTCATTTAAGCCACTGGTAAATATCATGTTGTCCCTCGAGATGAGGGGCATCACCCCTTTCTCATGTGTGTGTGTAGTCACATGTACACGGGCCAGCAACTCACAACATATGTAAAAAAAATGCAAAACTAATGTCCTGTGGGTGTCATTAAGTCAAGGAAGTCTATTATACCACAAAGCAGAAAATAATTCTGTTACAAGTAAGCTTGGAAACCAGCAAGATATGACTCTGATTAGTATCTTTTAAAGTAAAAATTAATCAGAGAAGTCACTTATCAATGACAAATTTTGAATGTGTATCAAAAATGTATGTATATAGATAATGTCTATGAGATACACAAGCATACATAAATGTGCTTGTGTTGAAAATAGCTTAATGAAAATAAAATTGGTGGTGTCGATGATACTTTTTAATTATTTAGTTTCCTGTTTATTTTTGAAGAACTTAGTTATCTAGTTGGTTTTTGTTTCTCTTGCCGTCATTACTGGAGTCAGATTTCAAGGCTTTGTAACCTCCCTTCTTAGAAGTTGTGTTAGTTTCGCTCCTTTGTAGATTAAGGGACTATATATCATACAATTTTTTGAGTATTTAACATTCCCGACACATTATTCTTTGCACAGAGCCCACAGATGCTGTCCCTGTAACAGAATGTGTATGAACAGAAACTCAAGAGGCACTGCAGGATGCAGGAAAACAACAGAGGTCTGACAATCAGAGAGAATAGAATGAATTCTGGTTTTTCCACGTATTAGCTTGGAGACATTGGAAAGATTTAATCTCCCTAACTTCTTCCTCATCACCAAAGTAGGCTTCAAATACCTAATTTGGAGGTTTTAAAAATAATGGGTGGACATAAAGTTTGCTAAAAACTGGACTCGGAGCCTGGCACATACAGTTGATGAATACATTAAATGCTACCATTTTCATAATTAAGGTATCAGTTCTACTTCAATGGCAGTATTAACAACAAGCCAGTGTAATATCAGTTAAGAACAGAGATTCTGTCTGGTTTGAAATCCTGGGTCATCTATTTACTGACTGCAACCTTGGGAAAAGTTCTTTGTGCCACGAATCCTTACCTGTAAAATGAGAACGACAGTAATAATGGTACCTTATAGATTCCCTTTGAGGATTAAATGCATCAGTGTAAGTATTTTGGGTAGTGTCTATTACATAGCAATCCTGAATAACTGTTTTCTGTTATTATTAAGTAACTGAGACTATTTTAAGTATGTGTTAGATTGTCAATAGACTGAGTTTGAATCCCAACTCTTTCTTCCACTAACTGAGTGGGTGACCTTAAGCCAAAAAAATATTTTATATATATATATATATATATATATATATATATGCACACACACACACACACACACACACACATGCATATATGTATATATATATACAGACTAAGACAATTCCTGGTAATATGAAGTATTAAATAAGTATTAGCTATTATTATTAAAATAAAGACATAATTTTATCTGTAAAAATATTAAAATCATAATATATTAAATTGAATCTCACCCACAAACTTAAAGAAAATAAATTGCTTTATTAATGATAATTATAACAATGAAGTAGATATTTTGGCTTGTCGTTTGTTTGAAGCAGAGCCTTAGCTTCCCTATTTTTCTCCATGGGAAAATGTATTAAGAATTTAAATACAAATTTACTTTCAAATAATTCCTTATGTTCAGAAGCAAATTCTTCCCAGACGCTTGACGGGTATTAAGAGCACAGGAAAAAATGATTTCTTTAGGCCTAGTCCAACTTCACGTTCTGCCTGATTACCGCGCTGACAGCTGAATCCACATCGTCGGGTTGGACAGCCAGTGGAAGCGTGCGGATTAGAGAACCAGGCTGACTGCCCGGGCTGCCCACGAACCCCTCTCCTCGGGGAAACACTCCTTCCCACTCTGTGAGAAGCACCATATGCCTGAAGAGCATTAGCATCAGAAACACTGGATCAGCTTTCATTAATCCTAGGAGACTCCAGGGGCTTTTCTGAACATCGGTGGCAACCATGACCCCAGTCCTTAGGACCCAGCTCTGAACTGGACAGGAAGGAACAAGCAGGTAAAAACCAGAACTCTGGAATCCGAGACCAACTGCTCATCCTGTGACACAGGAAGCGGGAGAGCAACCGCCCTCCTGGCCCCCCTTGCCGAATTCAATCCAAGAGTCTGGAACCCTCAAATCTGAAAATGGATGGGTTTCTTCCATTGCTTGCTGTGAGTAAAGGTTTTCATCTTTCTTTGTTTAGCTTTTTAAATTTCTTACCTGGATTCTTATTTGGGGAACTCTAACCAGTTTCAAAAAGTTATTTCTGGTAACGAGAACCTAAGAATAGACACACTCAATGTCCCTGGAGCATTGTTATTACCTGGAGTGCAGATTATCCCTGTAGATGCTTTAAAACATATATTCTTTTATACAGATATGACTCAAAGTCCATCAGGTAATTGCCTTACTTGAGTAATTTTAAAATGCACAATATTTGCTTCACAGAACTATTAAGACTTTTATGTTTTATTCTGACAACATAAATTATTATAATAATTTTTTAAGCCTAATATATAATCATCATCAAAAAGAATGCAATCCAACAACTAAATAGTTCAATAGATTTCATTCCTTTCAAAACTAACTTAATCACCTTATTTTTTAACCACTTGATAAAAATCATGATTCAATTTTGACCTGAAAAGTTCTCAAGCATCTTAAACTACTTCGGTAGGTGTCTGGAAACTTCCATTGGGAAGTAAAATTTCCTAACACTTTTTTTAATGGTGAATAATGATGGAAGATACAAAATAAAAATATCTCAGCCTAAAGAGCCTTGAAACCATAACAATGTCCTGTTGCCTACCCTAAAAACAATCTGACGTTTTCATGCCCTATAGTACCAACAAGAACTCTGAGCTATAGGTGAAGATTGTAAAAGCATAACTCCCCCAAATCCAGGCAGGATGTTAGTGATAGATTATTTAAACAGATAGATGACAGGCAAATGGAGAGGGGAGAAAGGAGATAGATAGATACATACATACATACACACACACATACACACATACATACATAGATACATAGATGCATAGATACACAGATGATGGATGGATGGATAGACAGACAGACAGACTGATTTACTGACAACAAGCTGAGCCAGGGAACACCTCCAGCCTTGACCCTGAGAAATGGTTTGCAGGATTGTTCTTCCCCAGTTTACCCACATGGAGGACAAGCACGTGGAAGGCTTCCTCGATGAGCCGCTGGGTTCCAGGAGGGTTACGGACGCTGAGATGATATAAATTGGCTCTGGTTCTCTGAGTCATGTTAGTTTGTATGTTTCTGTGGTAATTATGGGGAACAGTGTGAGTGGTAAGAAAAGAAGTAGGCCCTTTTCAAAAGTCTGAATCTGGGTACCTGGAACAGAGGAGCACAGGCCCGTGGGTGATCAGAATAGAGAGGTTGGCCATGAGAAAAGAGACAAGGATACAATTCTGCGTGTGAGCAAACAGGAAATGTTAGATCTGGGCATTTCACTCCGAATACAAGATACTTGCCTGGTGGCCCTATAGGGCCGAGGAGAACGACTACGGCTTTATACAGTGAAGACAGTTGTGAGGGAACGAGGGCGAGCAAAGCAGAAGCCTGGTTCTCAACGAACTTTAACGTGATCGCCTGACTCAGTCTACTGATCTGAAGGTTTGGAAGGTGGAGGAGGAGCACTTACCACACAAAGCCTAGGATGTAAAAAAAAAAAAAGGTTTAGGAGTAGACAAGTCTTTTGGAATAGATATGCAAGTTAGTAAAAATTTTTTCAAAATCCAGCAGAGCTTTAGGCAGTGACCTGGGTTTTTTGCAAGCCTAAATTTGTCCTTAATCTTATCTTTATTTACCTAAATCAGAACACATCATTTCCCCATACCGAAATTTCTACAAGAGGTACCCTCAGATCTATGAAACTCTTTATCTACAATGAGAACTTTCTTGAGATAAGTTACCTAGAGCTCAGAAATTTAAGTACATCAGAGCTGTCTTTTTTTACACTGTCAGTATTTCCTAGGAGAAAAGAAAACAATTTCAGAGAAGGCTACTGAGCCCTTACAACTCAAGATAAATGCTCAGAGGGAAGACAGAATCTTACCTAACCTGTAAGTGGTAGAAACAAACCAACAAAGCCTTTGGAGTTGTACTTCCTGCTTGTTTGTTTCCTGATAGTCCCTGAAACAGATTTGACACCTAGGAAAGAACCCTTTAGAACTATGGAGAAAGCATAATTGGTTCTCACTTCCCCTACACATGTGCATTTGGAATTTTCTCTGCATTAGTGCAGGATAGACCTGGAATCTACAGGCAGTAAAATATATTCCAAATAGGATCCTGTCTCTGTACACTGTGATACACATACTTGCCATTTTCGCAAAATATTTGGTGCTGCATCTTGGTAAACATAGTCCTAAATTTATGTTGAGATTTTTCTCAAAATCTATTGTATAAATGATTCATCTTTTAAAACAAGGAAAATCTGATGGATCTGGTGGAGTGGACAATCTCGAAGAGAAAGAAAAGGATTTGGCTCTTTTTGGTCCACAGCTTCAAAGTCCTCCATGTGGCACATGGTTCTCGTTGCTCTGGACTCCTCAGTCAACGGCACCCACACTCAAGAATATAACAACTCCTTCCACATGCCAGGGAAAACTCGGCATGCCTATGTGCAAAAAAGCTGTGTCAGACTACTGCTGGCACCTCATTAGCACGCCAGGCAGAAAGTACAGAGTTGCCTTCTCGCTCAACCGAAATGAAGTACCCATGGCAAAGCTGTGCTCACTAAAATACGATACATCATATGCTTTTTTCTACTCTTTAATTGAATTCTCGTGGGAATCTGTCCTTTGTTTCATATAGAGGATATGAAATATTCAAGCAGAAAGAACCCTGTTTGCATAGTCTGAAACGTCAGTTTTCTGTGTAACATCGACAAGCTTCTTAACCTCACATGTGAAAAAGAAGTTAGAATCTGATGGGGACGCCTGCTGTGTGGCCTGCTCAGCACCCCTTTCCTTCCTTTTGGAGCTGACCTGCACTCCTGACTGGTGGGAGCTCATCAGGCTCCCAGCCACAGAAACTAATGAGTCGCACCTTGGACCTTTGCTGCAGCTCTCAGAGAAGAAGCGTTTTCCTTCCATTTCCAAGCCAGGTTTGCAAAGTGGAGAAAGGGTTGTTAGCCTAAAGTACTGGTAACCATGCTTGCTACCATGCAGAGCACATCACTGAGAATAAATACAGAGGAGAAAACAAGAGGAGGAGTGGGGAGAGAGGGAGAGGAAGAGAAAGAGAGAAACTATGGCCTGGTGGTAATAAAATTTAGCCTTTGAATCTACTCTGCCTGAAATTAGAAATTCTCAGATTCTTCTAAAATTACACACATTTCTCTTGACTTGAGCTGGATTTTCTTTCATTTGCAATATAATCATCTTCGGGCCCAAACTGATATCTACCACAATACATCGTCGTGAATGTCAATGATCTTTCTAAACTCTACAGTGCTAAACAAAAGTGAGGGATCACTTCCTAAAACAGGACCTTCCTCCTGCGTGAGACTGTGAATCCTGCCCCGGATACACGTGCCCAGTGGTATCTCGCAGTGACAAACTCTAGCCTTGCATACAAGTGAGCAGCGTTTTTCTGTTTTTCTTGAAATACTGTGTAATACAAAATCCTAGTCCATGGCAGGGACAGGTTTCTGTAGTTGTAGAATTGCAGTTACTGGAGTGTTTCATCAAAGATTTTTTTTTTTTTTTACAAAACTGACTCTTGTCAATCACAGCTCTGTCTCCTCCTTAAATTCCTTCAAAGGGCTCTCTGCTGATGAGCCTCTCCCACATCACGGGGCTACAGTTTTCCTTAGCACATATCTCAACCTGAAATTTCCATGCTGTCTGTTTGGTTGCTCACTGTCTTCACCATACAAAAGCTTCACAAAAGCACTTAACAGATATTTGAGAAATAAATAAATATACTGTCAGACATACTTTTATCTCCACATACAGGGATCCCAGAACTAAATCAACTAAATCTCCAGACCAGAAGAGTCCACACCACCAACATGACAATTCTACTTTAAATTTTTTGAGGAACCAATATAACTGAAAACACATTTTGCATTCCCAACAGCAACATCTAAGGGTTCTAATTTTTCCACATCCTTATCAACAATGAATATTTTGTTGTTTTTTTTGATAGTAGCTATTATAATATACGTGAGGTGACTGTCACATTATTCCAATCACTGGTGGTCTGGCACTAACTTCCTTCCAGACAGAGAAACAGGCCTTTTAATCTTTAGGTTGCTAGTGTCTAATCATGAACCTGGAACATAACGTATCTTCAAAAAATCTTCAAAGAACAAATGCTGTTCCTGGTAACAATTGCTACAAAACCTCCAAAGAGCCTTAGGCTTCTGCAGCAACAGAGGGAGGATGGGTGACTCCCTGCCTCCTTCCCTCCAGCAGGTCAAGGAGCAGGGAGGTCATGGCTGAAAGCTGAAGATGGCAGTGGTTAAATGAGAAGCAGGCAAGCCACTCCCATGACCTGTTGGAGAAAAGTAGGACAAAAACAGGGAATGGAGCTAGAACTGAGAAAAAGCCCTGTGAGTTTTTACGGGAGGAGAATCTTATCTGCCCATAATGCTCAGTCCCTGACTTCCAGAAGTCTCCGTGGCCTCTCACCTGAACACACGGCAGGTGCTCCCACCTCTGGCCGTGGGCACCACTCACTGTGTAGGAAGGGGGCGCTTCCGTGTTCCTGGCACCCCAGGTCAGAACACAACCAGAGAAGCTATACACAGTTCCTTTTCTTTAGATTGTAGGATCCAAGCAATCTTGGAACATGGCCCACGGGCAAACTAGAGAACGCTATGGACTTTGTTATAATTTTACATCCAGCAAAACCACGATTCACTATGAATATAAACAATGGCACGAGATCAAGGACTATATCCCAGTGGTCCTGATTTCCGCTCAGTTATCAAGCTCAGCCTTGCAAACTTTCCCAGCAATGTAAAGACGCGTTTTGCATATTTCATTGTCAAGCTGTTAATATATTCCTTTTCTGCAGCTCGGTTTTTCTCAGGGAGCCTAATTCCTTGCTTTATATTCCTTCTCTTATTTATTACTACAGCATGAGTTGTTCCGGGACTTCCTATTGCTCGATGTTCCACGCTTTCAAAGCCCACATCTTCCATTCAGTATGTTCTTCAAATAATTACAGGTCTTTTTTTTATAATAAACTCTTCTCAACTTGTTACCAGTCTACATTTTTATCTGCTTCTGGCTCTGCCTTTCAAGTTATTTCAGCAATACTAATTATAAAGAAAAAGATATGGTTGAATGGCTTTTCTTCCCCACTCATAACAGTTCAGAAAATGAATTGCAGCTTTCTGCTTTCTTATTTGCACAGGTAATGATGTATTCATTGTGGCGGTCTTCACAGATAATAAAAATTACATGCTTTTTGTAGATGGGCTAATTATCTCTTCTTGATCAAGAAAAAAATATTGCATCCGCTTCCAACTACAGTTTATAATTTACACCCATATTTAATGGTGGCAAGAAGCGTGGGCTATTTTGTGCTACTTCATTTTTTTTTTGGCAAGAAAAATAAAAGTATTCTGGAAAATTATTATTAAGAAATGCTTAAAGCAAGTAACATTTACAACTGATTGTGGAAGGTCGCCACCAGTGAAGCTGGAACGTAAATTCCGAGGACTGGTGAGGAAATGAAAGGACGAAAAGAATGGATGCTTTGCAGCACCCAATTTAAGCAATGAGGACCAATCCAATCTACTTTGGACATGCAGAGATAATTTTGTTATTTAATGATTACTTGTACCAGGAAGGAGCAACCTATATATTTTTAAGACATAAAAACCACATCATTTCCTGGTGACAGAAAGAGGCTAACATTTACGTGGCACTCTATTCATTTATTTATTTGCACTTGTCCATCCCTCAGACCAGACGTGTTTACAATCACAGACTAGGTTTAGCAGATTCCGCTCTTTCTGATTGCAGTTCTTTACAATTTTAAGACAACCTATTTCGTTTTAAAATTTTTCATAAGACCACATTCTTGAAGGAAAAAGAAACCTTGACTTTAACCTTCATTTACACATTTCAACCTCAAAGTAATCACTCAATAAGATTTATTTCTATAATAATATTTTCTATATTATGAACCATTGCAACTTAAAAACCAAAATTACTTCCACTATCAAAAGAGAGAAGATGAGCGAGGGAAGAACCTCCTTTATATGTTTTGTTTTGTTTTGCTTGGTTTTGTTTTGCTTTAGGGGGAACCAGATTCTCTTTAATTCGAACCAATGGACATTTTTAAAATAAACAGAGAAAACTGGCTTGCCTTTGCTTCTAACTCATAAAAGTCATAAACCAAGTAACCCACACTTCTCTCACCTCCTTTCTCTCCTCACCCTATCTGGGCAGACACACAGGCTTCCATGAAATGTTGGCAGGATGCGTAGGGCGAGCCCGCTGCAGAGAAACCAAAGGACCGCTGAGCCCATCGCTCCAGCTCAGTCTGTATATTGGTGCCCCTGGGTTAAAAAAATAATAATAATAAAATGAAAGTAAGATATGAAATTTGAGTTAAAAATCAAGCCTTTTGATCCCTGATGGAAAGTCCTTTTTACCAAAACACTCTAGTTCCATGACCTTTGATAGGACTTCCAACTTCTTTCAGTTTCTGTGCCAATATCAAAATTAATATAATAGCACTGACCAAACCTCTTTGTTGGGTTGTTTTATATAACATTCACATTTACATGAAAGTACAATATAAAATATAAGTATATAATATTCTGCCCTTGAAAGTAATAAATATCACAATATCAAAATATTACAAATATGCTACTCATACTAGAATATGAACCAGACTTCCCTCTGAATTTATAATAGTAATAACTTGGGGCAACTTCTATGGGGACAGAAAAGTCACAGACTGGTTCATGTGCCTGCCCAGACACGTGAACTTGGATTGCGTTCTCTCCAGAGAATCCCTGGTAAGAGCTTGTGCTGGCCCCTTGACCCTAGAACCTGATTGATTCTGCTGATACAGGACTGAGGGGACTCTACAGTGGCCATGCAAGGTCCCTCACATCACTCATGAACTAACCCTGATGGCATCAATGTCACGCACCCCTTTCTTCCCTCACCAGAGCTTTGGTTGATGCTCAAGATGCCACAAGACTTTCTCAACATCCTTATATGTGGAACCCAAATATATGAGGGACATGATGTCCCACAAGGTGAAACTTGACCCATGGAAGATGATTACTAGCAGGTAAATGCAGGTACCTTCCATTCTCTGGACAGATGCTTTTTCTGATGGTATTCCGTGGGATGTGGCTGTGACCAGCTCAGTGACAACGCCAGTGTATTTTTAGTCCCTCTATCCTGCCTCACTCACTTTTCCCCTAAGATTTACGTTCCTCTGATTGCATTCGTAATGAAGTGTAGCCCCTAATATTTGCCTTACACACTATTTCATAGGAAACTCAGGCAGAGACACTATCCAACTAGGAATAATAAAAAAGATCAATAACTCATGAAGGGCCTGGTTAAAGATAGAAATTATGATTTATATTTAGCCAGTAAGTAAAGCAATATGATTATTTCCCCAGCATCCCAGGAACAAAAGTAGAGAAAACAAGGAGTGAGTCTCATTGATTCATTAAAAACTGAGTTGCTCCTAAGTGTCACTCACTAAATTTCAAGTTAAGATAATTCAAGATGTTGGTGTAACAGCATTTGAGAAGAATCAAGAGGGAAGTAAATAATATTAATACATTAGAAGACAAGGAGGGTGAGGTCACTGAAGGTCCAGATGAGATCAGAGGACAGCTCAGTAATGAGGGGAACATGGGCAATAGAAGTGAGTAGAAAAAATGTGGGAAAATATTTCCGATATTACTGTATTTCGCTGTGTATAATGCATACCCACATTTTTGGCCCAAACTTTCAGGGAAAAAATCTTTTGTTTTAATTTTTAATTCAATTTTTTATTACTTATATTTAGATTTTTGTAATACTTGCTTTTTGTATTATAAAGGAATTTTAGCATTTATTTTTGAACATATTATGGTACAAGAAATTTTATGTAACATAATTACAAAACACAAGAACAGATGCAAGGTATTTCAGGTACTACCCATGTAGAATGTGCATCCTTATTTTTCCCTCAAAAATTTGGGCAAAATGTGCACATTATACACAGAAAAATGTGGTAAATTATTCCAGGTGACAGCAAAGTCCACAGTATAAGCATGAGTGGTGATAATAGAGCAGGGTGGGAAACTGGGCAGGCAGAGGAATTCAAAGACTGTAAGACAGATGTTGTGTGTGATTCCTCAGTGTGAAGTGAAAATTGATAGGCAGAAGAGAGGATGTTATATTTCACCTTAGTCGTCACTCTCTCCGAAACTTTGCTGAGAGGGGAACAACCTACAACTGAGAAGAAAAAGTGCTGACCTCACCAACTGTTCAATTAAAACAACCTGCCTCAGTCCAGTAATGGATTAAATATGATTTCACAGGCCTTTTCTGGACATAAATATCTTAACCATCTCCCTGCTGTTGAGCCAATTCCCATGGTGAGAAGTGATACAAATAAGAAAACTGCAGGTGGGGGTGAAAACAGGAAGGAAGAAACATTGAGGAAACAGAACAGAAAGTGTATACCTGTATAATGAGTGCCATGAATGTGATGGGAAGTGGAATCAGAGCGGGGAGGGTCCCATGAAAAACAGTGTTCAGAATGCGGTCCTCTACAGGTGACAAGAAAGGCAGCTGGGGCCACCCCTGTGAAAATGGTAGGCGCGCCTTCCCATTCTGACTAAATTACACTGGGAATGGGGTACCACACAGGGCGTAAGGTTATTGCTTTATTTAATTATGCCATTTCCTTCTGGAAGCATTGCCGAATCCTTCAGACTGAGAGACACTTGGCCTTATTAGAAGACTCAAGAGTACTCACAATAAGCCACACCAGGACTTCTTCTCTTGTAACCACACAGCACTGCCCTGCCCCTGGGCAGCCACCCAGCCTCAGTTCGGAAGCCTGGGAACTGCCTTCACCAGCATCCCCAGCTCGCAGAGTGGTCCATGAGAGGCTCTCATGAAGGCTTTGGAATGGAGAAGAAGGGCAGACGTCATATTAACGTGCCTCTGGTCGTGGCAGACAAACGTGGGCACACGTGAGGTTTTCGTGGTGGATGCAACTGTTGTCCTGAAAAAGACCTTCCTAAATGTTGGAGGAAAATATCATTGGCATCTCTTTGCTGGGCCTGGGACCCTTTGACTCTCCAAAAGCTTACAACACACCAGATAGTTCACACAGTCGTCCTGACCCTCACTTCCCCAGCACCGCCTAAAGTTCTCGAGCATTTGATTCCCTGGGTTAAATGCCATATTGTGTTAAAAACCTAGAGTGATTTCTGATTTTCAGACAGTTCTGACTGATAGACTTTTTTCTTCTTTACACTACACGTGTTAATATGAAAGCCAGTCATTCTTAGTGCAATAGTATTTTTAAGACTATTTTATATAAGCTAGAGTTATTTTTTACTACTTCCAGTGAAAGCGCCAGAGATCAAACATTAAATATCTCTGAAATATTATACAAATCATATTATTAGAATATATTGATAGGCTATTCTTGCTATCATGAAATGAAATGAATTAATAATATACTTGTCTTCTTGGGCTTAGTCCAACTTCACAAGTTTGGGACCTGATTTCTTCACTGTGCAACTTAACAGAAGACATGAAATTCAAGAACTGGTTCTTTTGTAATAGGAGACAAGAAAGAAGTTAATGACTGCACTGGCGTAAAACAATGCTTTCCACCTCTTTCTAAGGAGCACTGTTGGCTTCAGGGGAAAATGGCTCAGTCACCTGATAAAGGCCATAGTGAAAAATCTTAGCTAATGTTACAATGATATAATCTTTATAATTTTAGGCACAATTTTACTCATTGCCATTACCTAAGCTGAAAAGTCCCAAATTATTCTTTAAGCATTTCTTTATATTTCTCACATTTATATTAGGGAAAAAAAGTTTATCTTAATCACCATTTCCAATATTAAAGAAAAAGAGCAGTGATTTTTTTTTTTATTTCATAAGCATCTTTAAAGCTTCGGACCAGATGAATCATTCTACCCCATTCAAACAAGTGCAGTTCATTCCATACAGAGAAAGATGTGAGCTGTTCACACGTAACAGAAATAGAGGGCAAGTCTTCAGCCTCTGGACCAGCTGTTGCCAAAGTAGACCCCAGGGGTTGAGGAGGCGTGGCTAAGAAAAATTCTGAGCTGCCTCTTCATTTCACGCTCCTGCTTGCATGACCGTCAGATCTAGTTATAATAGTCATTCAGCTTTTCTGTGAAATAGTAAGAAAAACTTAAAGAACGAAGTGGCACAATGGGAATGGGGGAGAAACTGGAATAACACTTATTTCATTTCTGAAGTTGAATCCATGAAATTCTAGAAACAGAACAAATGAAAAAGAAGCATGCTGACCTGCCGTGGATGTAACAGCCCTAACGCTGCCGCAGCTGCTTCTATGAAAATGTTCAGGGCTCCCCACTGAGAAAATGAACCAATGGTTCATGGGACTAGTTTTGTGTGCAATACTGCAATCTGCAAAAATCTAAAAATTATCACGGGCTAAATTCAGAAAAAAGGGGAGAAGAGCTAATCACACAAGCACATAATGGAAAAATTTCACCATCACTGTGCATGGACACCTTTTTCTGCTTCAAGGAACAGTCACTATGAAAGTACTGTCATAGCAATGCTACTAGAATCAACGAGCTAACCTTCAGAATGTACACTGTGCAACCAGATCAAATGTCCAGAGTGAGATTTTTTCCTGATAAATGTTATCGATTTGGGGGTTCACGGAAGAGTCTGGTGATCAAAAATTGAAGGCAAGCTTGAAGCAAAATCCTGTCTATGTTATTTATTGTTATCAACCAAATTACACATGCCTCACAAAGGTAGTTTTAAAAGAGAATAACATTAACAATCAGATGCTCACTATCTTGGCTAAAATAATCTGCAAAAGAATAAAAATATCCTGTAGAGACAGAAGCAAAGGGCTACCCCCCAAAAAGCAAATGACAACTTTCCATTTATGAGATCCTTTTTTATAAAAAAGTCATATGTGAACAATAGTTCATCTTTCCACATTATGTAATTTCTATTCCAAAGTTAACGAGTCCCAGCTCTGTGATACCAACCTCCATCCCACGGGAAGCTGGTGGGCGGAGCTGAGCTGAGTGGCACCACTCACGAGCACGGAGGCACCGCCTACAACACAGGAAGTTCTTGAAACTTACCATACAAGTAGGACAAAAGGAGGTCTACAGTCATGAGTTTACAACGCACAGTTTATTCTTGTATTATTAGTTACTAATTATTACACATTTTCCATAGGAACAACTGTAAGCCTACTTTTGCCCTGCGCTGTATAAAGTACCTTTTCTAAAAGGTTGAGCAGGATAAAGGAGAGACAAGCTAGAGAGAGTTCCTTAGGTTCTTAGTGAGTTCAACGACCTGCGAGATATTTGCTCTCCTAAATGAGTAAAGGCATTAACTCAGTGGCTATTGTCATGAAGACAGAAGAAATTTCAGGAGACCTAATATCAAAGGATATGGAGATTTTTCTTCCCTTAACTCTGTTTCAACATGAAGTCCCCCCCACCCCACAATAAACCATAAAAATATACATGCCCATAGTTTCATATTGTGTATTTATATTTAATCTGGCTATCTGTGTTTTGCTCATGGGTTTTACCTTTGATTAAAATTCCTATAAAGCTAGGACAATATCTATTTTATTAAAATTGAGCCATAGCCCACTCAGTGCCTCCTGAAGATGAGCACCCAGAAAACATACTTGACTGTGACTGAGAATATCATCTTGCGAGGTTTATAGATCAGACTCGACATACTTATCATCCCCATCCTCAGCCCCCAGGTTAACGACCTAGCTCAGGCCCTCCTTCTCCTTAGCACCTATTTCAACAAATGTTAAATAGATAACTGGATGAATGAACAATGTGTCCCTATTTTCAAATCCCATTCTATCCAAGTACTTTTTCTTAAAGACTATTTATTTCTGTGTTTAATCTGATATCCTGAGATAACTTTTGCTCCGATATCAAGGATATAAAACAGAAGTCTTCTATCTCTCAAAAAACATTCTAGATTTCTCTGAGATACCTTGTATTTACCATACCTAAGCACAGACCACCTCAAGCCAGCACAGCACACTTGACTACATATTTTAATCTGATTATTAGCTGGTAGTAAATCACAAACCCATAATACAACTTATTTTTCATACCTTCTAGATCTGAAATATAAAAATTTTATGATTCTATTGACTGAAATAGTACTAATTAAATTTATTAAACTAGTTCAACTAGTTAAGGAAAGGTGATTTCCTGAAGAAGGATTGACAACAAATGAAGTTGGGTACACCTCTTTTCAATTCTGTGTTTAGCTGTCAGATCTGCTTAGCCTTCTGTGCCTATTACTCTTACTTGGTACTACTCCATCTTGATTAGGTTCTTACATTTCAGTAGACTATATTAATTTAGAATATAAAATAGTTGCCACTATCTGAAAGATACAGATAAGGGTAAATATATAATTAGCCTCTTTAAGCCAGTAGGACATCAATAGGCCATATTTCTAGAATGACAGAGCAATTAAAGAATTTCAAAGATGAATAGGGAAAGCCAAAGTTAGCCAATAATTGATATTCATTCATTAGCAAATGGTATTTACAAATTGTTCAAAATATTTCTCTTGCTAAATAAGTCATGGTCTATGTTCTTCTCTTGTACCAGTCTAAGACAAGGTGATGAAATCCAGATAAAGAGTTGCACCAAATCACAGTGATTCAGCACACATCTTTAGAAGGCTGAGAATAAGAAAGATAAAGAGAATTAATACCTGATTTACATATTCTGCTAACAAAGTGACAAGGTCTTATGGAACAAACACACAGCTGCAAATTATGTAATTATGTATCTGTATGCAAATTTGCAGGCATCTCATAAATGCTGGAACATTATTTGCAATGCTGATTAAGTGGCTTTTATTGCCGCTGCATAATTTCTACATGTGATTTGGTTCCAGATGTCACTGTAGCTTGTGAAACCTTTATTGCCAGGTTCGCTGAGGTAGCACACATTAACACCTCTCATAAAAACTCTATTTGTAATTAAATTACTTGCAGTGACTTAGTGATTTTTCATCTTCCTTCTGCCCAATTCTATTACTCATACAATATGTAGATTGAGTTGCAATTGGAAGCTTGGGCCAAAGGAAATTTCTCTGTACCTACATTCCATACAACTGGCTAATATATTTAATCTCATTCACATAAACCAAGTTCAAGTGTCTAATGAGGATGGGAAAGTTCAGATAGTAGACTAAGCCTCTATGGATTGTTGGCAGATGCCATAAGGTTTTATTTTAGCTTTTACAGCTGTAAGAAATCTGTGCTATACGAGGTCTGTCTGGAAAATGTCTGGCCATCGTTAATATAAAAAGAATGGTTTGTGTGGCATTGATGTAACCTGGCAGCCAAGGAGAGTGGACTGGAATGCACATGTATGAACAATGATGACTTCACTGTACTAGTCAGTGTGGCTGGTAGATGCCATTGAGTGAGCATGTGTACTGTGTGGCCGTCACATTCAAAATGACCAAATGAGTAGAGCAAGAAATCTTCATCAAATTTCGTGTTAAGCTTGAACATTCCTCTGCAGAAACTATTCAGATGATTCAGAAGGCTTTTGAGGATGATGCAATGAGTGCAGCACAAATTAAAGCGTGGCACAAATGCTTCAAAGATGGTCTAGAATCTGTTGAAAGTGGTACCTGTTCTGGGAGACCTGCAACAAGCAGAACATCTGAGAATGCTGAATGTGTGCAGGCTGCAATCCACAAAGATCGGCAACTGACATTGTGAGAACTGGAAGCTGATCTGGGGATTCCAAAAACTACTGTGTCTGAGATTGTGACACAGGACCTTGGCATGAACCCTCTCACGGCAAAATGCATTACGTGGCTTCTGCTCCCAGAGCAGAAGGAACATCGTGCTGCAGTTGCGAATGACTTGATTCAAACTGCTACCAATGAACCTGATTTCCTCAAGGTCATAACTCTGAAGGGAACTGAGACATCACTGTCCTATGTACAATATTTCTTGTATCTTTTATCTTCTTCGATAAATGTCTCTCTTGTTCATGTTACACGGCTGGATACTTTCTGGATATACCTTCTGTGTTCTAGTATCAGTATTTTAAGTATTTTAATAACCTGAAGAATTATTATTCCTTTGTAATAATACAAAACATTTTTAAAATCATACAGTAGGGAATTGGTGCTATAAGTACAAAGAAAAGGACAGTAAGAAAAATTGTATACTGAGCACAGACTATGTGCATAGCATTATGGGAGTTTCACAGAAGCATAATGCATGAACTTTCAAATGATTCATAAATAGTTGGGAAGGGGAGACATAAAGAGATTTACAGTATAATAAATACAAGAATATGAAATCTGATGGTTCACCTGGAACTGCAACATATAAATGAAACCAGAGATATTCCTCTTGACTGTTTTAATTTAGTAAAATTTTTTGGTCTTTTTCCCTACCAAAACTTTCACCAGATAATGTCAGACAGATAAACTGGAATTTGCAACCACTCCTTCCCCTTATTCTAAGAAGAATCAAAGAAATTATATAAGCAGCCTCTGATGTTTACAAAGCTTTCTTTCAGATGGCGGCATTATGAGCATCGTACATTCTGAACTGTTGTAAGCAGAACTACCCTACATGACAAGGTGCTGAGTGGGAACTTTCCTGGCTCCTGGAGATGTGGGTAAGGCCCCAAAATAAAACTCAGACACTAACGAACACCCTACTCTACAGAGGAGTGCCTGATAGGAGTGCCTCACTAGGCAGCAGCAGAACCAGCGGTCCTGCGCCCGACTCTCCCCAGACTACAAAAGGAAAATGAGCATGGGTGACTTTATGTATTGTTCCCATGGAGAGCAGCGTTCTCATTCTCAGTCTGGAGGAAGGGCTGGAGATCAAGGCAGTGTGCAGGCCTGGGAATGTGAGATGTCAGCCTTGATACTGCACAGCTGGAGAAGTGCAGGGAGATCGAAGCTCTATTTGCAAGAGGAATGAGTTTAACTCATGTGTGAGTATGAGCTTCATGCTCTTTCTAAATTAACCTCGATTAAATTTTTATTTCAACGCACAAAAGTGAACGGACACTTGAATATGTTGTGGGGTGGATATAGGAGGGCAGATTTAATATGGGTTGTTGGAAAATATTAATGGAAAAACAATCATTTTATTTTATACTCCAATGATATGAGAATCAAGAGTACTGGACCTCCTGATTTTATACCTTCTGTTTTTTTCTAAACCTACCTCATCTCTGCCTTTCAAATGATCTGTATTCAAGCATAATCCTAGAGCAGCAGTGCCCCAGGATTAGAAACCAAGAGAAAGCTTTGAAAACCAAAAGGCCAGTATACTTTTCTAAATAAAATTATCATGGTATACTTCACATACCATAAAAATGACTCATTTAAATCTCACTGGTTTCTTGTGGAATTGACGCTGATGGCCTGCGTGCATGCCAAGATGTCTATACAGGGCATATTCAGATTTTTCTCTGGCCAGTGCTCAACTTCATCTTAACCATACGTCACTGAAGAGAGAACAGCCTAGTTTTCCTTTGGCACCAAAAGTGAGTGGTTCATATCACTAAGTCCTGGTCCCTGGACTTGGAAGCCCCCTAGTTAGCAGCACTAGAGAAATACAGAATTCAGTGGCCTTGATACACTCACGAAGTTGTACAACCCTCAACACCACAATCAGTTTAGAATGTTTTTATCACCCACCAAGGGAAGGCCACACCCACCCATAGTCACTGTTTTCCTCAACTCCTCACCCTCCAGGGCTCCAGGCAACCTCTAATGTACTTTCTGTTGTTGTGAATTTGCCCATTCTGCACATTTTATATGAGTGAAGTCCTACTTTGTGCCTGCTTTCTCTCCCTTAGTATAATCTTTTCAGTGTTCATACTTACTGTAGCATATATCAAAACTTTAAGCTTTTATATTGACAAATAATATTCCACTGCATATATACATCACATTCTATTTATTCATTCACCAGTTAATAGATATTAGAGTTATTGTCACTTTCTGACTCTTCTGAATAATGATACTATGACTATTCATGTATAAATCTTTATATGAATATATGTTTTCATTGCTCTTGGGTGTATACCTAGGAGAAGAATTGCTGACTTGCATGGTAAGGGTGCTTAGCATTTTGAGAAACTGGTAAACGGCTTTTCAGAGTGGCTGTACCATTATGCATTTCCATTAGCAATGTATGAGGATTTCAATTTCTCCAAATCTTCACCAATATTTATTGTGTATTTTTGGCCATAGCCATCCTACTAGGCATGAGGTGCTACCTGATTATAATTTTAATTTGCATTTCACTAATGACTGAATATGTTTTCATGCACATATTTGTGATTTGTACTCCTTCTTATGAAAAACATTTCCTAAATATTTGCTCATTTTTAATCAAACTAGTTGTCCAATTACTAAATTGTCAAGTGCCAAATTAATATCCAATTTATATAAACTTTCATTTCTTTCTTTTCTTGTGGTATCATATCTAAGAAACTACTGCCTAACTCAAAGTAAACTCAAATAAAATTTTCTCCTCTGTTTTCTCCTATAAACTTCATAGATTTAACTCTTAAATTGAAGTCTCTGATTTTTTTTTATTTTTTGTGTGGTGTACATTAGGGTCCAATTTCATTTGTTTGCATGTGGGTATCTAGTTGTTCCAGCATCATTTGTTAAAATGACCACTCTTTTCCAGCCATCTTAAAACCCTTGTCAAAAATCAGTTCACCACCAATGTAAAGAAGTATTTCTATGTTCTCTATTGCATCCTTTTCAACTATTCAACTATTCCTATTCAACGATTTCTTTATGGCAGCACTATACTATCTTAAATAATGTAGACTGTGTTGAGTTTCAAAGTCAGAAAATGGGAGTAATCAAAAGTTTTGTCATTTTTTAAAGATTGTTTTGGTTGAGTCCCTTACATATCCACATGAATTTAAAGATCAGTTTCTTGATTTCTACAAAATAGCCAGATGAGATTTTGACAGAGTTTGCATTGAGTCTGTAGACCAATTTGGGGATTATGTTCATTTAACTAATATCATTCTCTAACCTATGAATTTGGAACATCTTTCCATTTATTTAGAAATTCTTTAATTTTTTTAATTAAAGCATTGAACCTCTTTATTAAATTTATTACTAAGTATTTTATCCTTTTAATACTAATATAAATGGATTTATTTTCATTATTTCATTTTCAACTGTTTGTTGCTAGTGTATAGAAATGCAATTTATTTATTTTATCAATGATGTTATCATGCATTATCACCGTACTCATATATTAGGTCTAATAGCTTTTTAGTGGATTACTTAGAGTTTTCTATATACAAAATCAAGTCATCTATAACTAAGGATAGTTTTAATTTTTCCCTTCTAATGTGGTGACTTGATTACTTATTTTCTAAATGTCCTGATTTAATGTTTCTAAAAGTACTACAATGTTGAATAGAAATGGCAAGAGCAGATACCCTTGTCTTGCCCTGATTTGGGGGGGAAAGCATCCAATCTTTCACTATACCTTTGGTGTTAGTTGTGCATTTTTCATAAATGCCCTTTATCAGGTTGATGTGACTCACTTTTATTCCTAGTTGTTAAGTATTTTTTATCATGAAAGGATTTGGCTTTTATCAAAAGTTTCTTTTTCATCTATTGAGATAATCATGCAGGTTTTGTCATTTATTCCATTAATATGGTATATTATAATTGACTTTTGAAAATTAAACCAGCCTAGAATTCCTGGGATAAATTGCCTTTGATCACAGTGTAAAACCCATTTCATATAGTGCTGGCTTTGGTTTGCTGGTAGTTTGTTGAAGTTTTTGCACCTTAATTCAAAAAGTCTACCCACCATGAACTGTCTTAATTTTGGTACATTGTAAAGCTACTTGAAGCCTTCAGTAGATTTCACAATGTGTCACTTCAGAAGTAAAAAAAAAAAAACTGAATTGGAGATAGATGATCAAATAAATGTAGTAAAATGTTTACAGTTACAGAATCCAGCTGGTAGATATATGGAAATTACACAGATATATTCACTGTATAATTTTCAAGTTATTTTTATATTTTAAAATGTTCATAATAACACATTGATAGAAAAAGAAAGAAGAGTCTACAGCTCTCTTTGCTCATGATGTTTTGTCAGTTTTAGTCTCGGGTCATCCTGGTCTTACAGAATGCGTCAGGAAGTTCCCTCCTCTTCTTTTTTGTGAAAGAGTTTGTAAAGTTTGGATATTAAATCTTTTTTTAAAATTTAACCTTAATTGTATTTTTTTCCATTACCATTTCGTCCCTTTATACTCCTCTCCCCTCAGCCATCACCACACTGTTGTCCATGCCCACAGGTCCTTTTTCTTTTAATTATTTTTAAACGTTTTCTAAACTTCATTGAAGCCATCTAGGTCTGAGTTTTTCTTCATGACAAGTTTTTTAATCATTGACTAAATCACTTTACTTGTTACAAATATATTTATATTTTTCATTGCTTCTTAAGTTAGTTTCAGCAGTTTATGTCTTTCTAGGAATTTTTTTCATTTTTTCAAAGTTATATAATATGTCGGCATAAAGTTGTTCAGAGTAGTGCCTTATAAACATTTGTATATCTCTAAGGTTGCTAGTCATGTTCCCTCTTACACTTCTGAATTTATTAAGTTGATTCTTTTTTTTCTTGGTCAATATTTCTTTGTGTGGATTCAAGCAACCATCTAGTGTCCTTTCATTTGTCTGAAGTGATGCCTGTATTATATCTTGTCAGACAAGTCTGATTAAAATGGATTCTGTCAGTTTTTGTTTGTCTGAAAATGTCTTAAATTCTCCTTCATTTTTTCTGTTTATAGAATTAGAAAGAGAGAGGAAAAGAAAGGGGGCGGGAGGAAGGAGAGAGAGAGATCGATTTGTTATTCCACTTATTTATGCACTCACTGCTTGATTCTTCTGTGTGCCCTGACCAGGGACCAAACCCACAAACTTGGTGAATCAGAATGAGGCTCTAACCAACTAAGCAACCTAGCCAGGGCAATTCACCTTCATTTTTTAAAGGATTGTTTTGCCAAATACAGTAGTCTTAGTTGGCAGTTGTTTTTACCTCCAGCATTTTGAGTATGCCATCCTATTGTTTTCTATTCTCCATGGTTTCTGGTGAGAAGTCAGGTGTTATTCTCATTAAAGATGCCTTGCACTTGATGAATCACCCTTGATGTTTTTAAATGTTTTCTTTATCTTTGGCTTTCTATAGTGTAACTGTGATGAGTGTTTATGTATGGACTTCCTGAGTTTGTCCTACTCAGGGCTAATTAAGTTATTTGAATATACAGATTAATTTTTCATTAAATTTAATAAGTTTCTATTTTTTAATTCTTTAAATATTCTTTCTGTTCCTTTTGCTTCCTTCCCATCTTCTGAAATATTCATTATGCCTATTTTGGTATGTTTGATAAAGTTCCACAGGTCTCTGAAGTTTTGTTCATTTTTCTCTATTCTTTTTTCTCTCTGCTCCTCAGGCCAGATATTTTCAGATAAGTTATTTTCCAGTTTTTCTTTCTTCTGCTATTTTACATCAGCTGTCGAGCAACTCTAATAAATTTTTCATCTCAATTATTGAGTTTTTCAACTCAGAATTTCTATCTTCTGAACAATTTTTTTATTTATATTCTTTCCCAGTTGACACATATTTATCATACGTACTTTTAATCCATTGGACAAGGTTTCCTTTAATTCTTTAAACATATTTATAGTAGTTATATAAAAGTTTCTTCCTGTAAGTCCGACATTATGGCTTTTCAGGGGCAGTTTCTATTGATTGCTTTTT
Source organism: Tonatia bakeri (assembly GCA_004024845.1). Taxonomy (NCBI): domain Eukaryota; kingdom Metazoa; phylum Chordata; class Mammalia; order Chiroptera; family Phyllostomidae; genus Tonatia; species Tonatia bakeri. The sequence continues at coordinate 115,867 of PVIA01005019.1, forward strand.
TCCCTATTATGGCCTTTCTTTATATAATGGCTGGTAGTTACATTGTTTTTGTGTTGAAAACTGGATATTTTGGCAAATGCAATGTGGAAAATACATAAAGCAGAGACCCTTGGCCAGGTTTACTGTTGTTGTTATTTTATTGTTCTTATTGCTACTGCTGTGTGTTTAGTGACTTTCCAGGACTAATTCCATACAGTCTGTATTCCCCATAATGTGAAGCACCTGAGGTCTCTGCTGAATGAATTAATTATTTTTCAGAGATTTCCTTGAATGAGTAAGTCTCCCGAGTTTTCAGAAGTCCTATGTGTGTGTTGGAACATGCACTCAACATTCAGACAGTTTACAACTATACCTTAGTCTAGACATTCTGCTTATACAGAGCCTCAAGGTCAGCCAGGGGCAAAAGATTTAGCCCCTCTCAGGTCTCCTTGTCATGCACACATCCAATACCTGCCGGTGGCCTTCCACACCCCTGGGAATATAACAAAACTTTACAAATGTCCCTGTGGGCATCTCAGTCCCCAGATATTTTTTAAAGATTTTAACCAGGCTCTTATTTGTGCCAAGTGGTATCACAGACTCTGCAGCTACAAGCTAAGATTTTGCTGATTGTGTTTTCTCAAGTTCCTGGAGGATGTCTATTCCCATAGAGAGAACTTGAAGCCAGGTCAAATAATGAGAGAAGCCTGCAAATGGAGCTTTGCAGAGAGATGCTAGTCAGGTCAAATAGTGACAGTCCTTTGGGAATGAAGCTTTTTGAGAAACTCCAAACCCAGAGTGACCCTTCGACTTACCGCCAGGCTGCTGGTTTTCAAGGTGACTGCAAAGCTGGGAAGAAGAGGACAGGATCAGGTTGCAAAGCCACAAAACTTGCAAATCTCACCAAAACTCCAGTGGGTCTTGCGTAAACACACTGCACATTGAAAGCCTTTGGTTGATTTCTGCATTTCTGAAAAAGTTGGTGCTGACAATTTTTGCCACCATTTTCATTGCTTTTATATAGGGGCAGATTCATGGGGATCCTCAGTTTATAAGTTTGAAATTTCTGCAACAGTTAATATATATTTAATTTTGGGTATAAACACTTAGTTTTTCTTTAGATTTCTCAGTTCACCAGCTGTGACACCATAATTTTGCATGTAAACTGCTTACAAATAGAATCTTCTGAGAGACAGAAAGTAAAGTTTGTAATTTATAAAGCTAATTAAAATGAGATTTATGTTGGAAGGATATTATATTTTCATTGATTAAAATGACACATAATTATATATAATTTTATTAATTGCAAGGAATTTGAATCTATTGGGTATTAACAAATATTGGATGAATAATAAACAAAGACTATTTCATCACATGATAAATGACAGACAGTGGATTCACTTACTACTGTATAACTGATTATCCACATATTAAGTAAGATTTTTCTGTCTACATTAGACTCATCATCCTTCAGTAATTTTGATGTATTTGCCGCTCACTTTTGCTGCCTATATATATATAGCAAGTTCCTGAAATGTCAGCTGGGATTTTTAGGCATTTACATAAACCACATAGAAGAGGGCACTTCCTCCTCTCCCGTTCAATATAATCTTTGTTTCCACTTTCCAAAAGGTTCACTTAGCTCTAAGGTGGTGAAGAAAAAAGATGAGATACTTAAAGAAGAAAGAAAATAAGTGACAAATATATTGGTGAATTATAAAAATTGATCTAGTCACCAATTTAAAATAAACGGAGGAATATCAGGGAAATCACCCTTTGATATGGGCAGTTGCATCAGCCTTATCGTCCCTGGCTTTGGAATCACGCACAAGCAGCAAATGATTTCTTAAGACAAGCAATCAGTCCTAGAAAGGACAAAGTAACAATGACCTGGCTGTGCTGTTTCTGTCTAAGGCATTGTGGTATGATCATGAAAGACCCGCATTGTGGGGTTCCATGAGTTTGAGCTCAAAAGATTAAGTTTTTTTGTGAGCATGTTAAACGAATCTTTAATTATTCCATACAGATCTCATTAATAATTTTATTTAAATTTTTCTTAATTCCATAGATATGTTAACCCCTTTATGAAGTAAAATCCAATTGGATTTTCACCTTAAAGTATTCATAGCTCTTTTAATACTTCAATGCCAATATATCTCAAATATAGCCCTATATACTCAATAAGGACAAAGTAAGGAATCATTTCTTTAGACCCTGAGTTAAATGTTCAAGGCTCAAGTTTATCCATAGGCACCAGAGCCATAATAAGGTCACTAAAGCTATATCCCTTTAGGACCAGGGAATTACCAGGATATGCAAGCCTCATGTTCCAATCTCATTTCTATGCAGGTTCTGCATTATTGCTTTTGTAACTATTGTCTACCTCTTCCCAGTCCTTTCATGATGAGGACACTTTTGGGTGATGTACTAGTTATTTACTTGCTTACTGCTCTAAGCCTTCCCTTCGGAGTACCGAATGGACTCCACTGGTCGTGGTTCTGGTCTAGGAGCAGTATCACTTACCGCTCCAACCTGTTCCTTATACTGTTTCCAAAGTAACTTCCTCACAGTGGTGTTTGATCTGCTGTATGCCTGCTCAGAAAGCTTCAATAACTCCCCACTTCCTGCTATACCAATCTAGACGCTCCACGATTTTCAATGATTTCATATTCATGATTGGACCCGAGTAATCCAAACTAATTGCTTCTACTTCATAACTCACATCACCCAAAGCAGTCAAACTGCTCTCCCAGAGCCACCCCCACTCACCTTAATGTCATTCTTATTTATGGTCCAAAATAGTTTTCCCCTCATTACCCCATAAGTACTGTTTTTGACATCATGGCTGGTATGATATATATTTAAATTTTATCTGCCAATGGTGGATAAATACTGGGACCAAAAACTTTACTGTCCAAACCAGGACACTTTTGAAAGTGACGAAAGTGCAATTCATGATACATCTGGATAAGAGGCATAAACCAGGACACTCCAGGCATCCTGGGATTGTCACAAGAAAACGGGTCTCACGGTCACCTTATAAGACAATTTATATATAAATGTTTAAGAATAATATTGAACTTCTACAAATTAGAAAATTAATGACCACATTATAACATTACTTTCAACTCATATTTAATTTCCAAGTAAAGGAAAAAGCAGCTACAATCTGAACAACTTATAGAAATGTAAACCTGATTTGCAAAAAGGCATTTCTCAGCTATACATGATTCCCATGTTTGGCTCATCCTAGTAAGCTACAATCTTTTAAATAGATAAAAAAGTTTAATAATCAGCAATGTCTATATTCATTTGGACATTTTAAAATATAATTGTAAATTAATTAAAAGAATCTTTATAGAAGTAGAAAATTTGCACTACTTTTAGTCTCATCTCATAAAATCTAGCTGCCCAGAGACATTCTTCAAAGTTCATGTCATGATCAGAGGAGAATCAGACCAATGTTAAAGGAAATTTACAGATTCTTAAAGGTTAATTCAATTAAGCAAAACTAACCTAATTCATGTTGTCTGTTTAAGTTTATAAAACTTCAATAGAAATTTCTCCCTCATTAGCACAGAGACATCAGGCTTTGTTACCCTAGATGATGCATTAAAAAGCAATTAGGTGAAGTGACATGAAAGATGCCTACATAGCTCTTTCCTTCCAAGCCAGAGAATTGAGAAAACCTAAGGAAAGACCCTGGCTGGTGAGGCTCTGTGGACTGAGCACCAGCCTATGAACCAAAGAGTCGCCAGTTTGATTCCCAGTCAGGGCACATGCCTGGGTTTTGGACCAGGTGCCCAGTAGGGGGCACTCGAAGGGCAACCAACATTGATGTTTCTCTCCCTCTCTTTCTCCATCCCTTCCCCTCTGTCTAAAAATAAATGAATACAATTCAAAAAAAAAAAAAGGAGAAGAAGGAAAGACTTCTCCGGAGGCACCCACCAGCGTGTTTCTGTGAAAAGGGCACACTAAGGAGACACATCTGGTGACCGACTTCACCAAAGACAAAGACTTCACCTCTTTCAAGGACAACATCCAGAAGAAACCCAACTCTCAGAGAGAAGGTTTGGCCTCAGTTGTGGCGCCAATAAACCTGCTAGTGAAAACAATACCACCAATAATAACCATTTAACATATATTAAGTAATTACTATACATCAGTCAATGCTAAACCAGGGCTTTTGTTCACAATACCTAATTATCATCTGAATTTTTGCTTTATTACTTCATACGTGGAGACTCAGTGATCAACTGTTTTAACAGGTGGATGGAAACGAGTTACCGAGAACCCTGTGGAACACCTATTTACACAGCTATTTAAACAGTGTACGAGAGTCCATGTCCTTAGGTTTATTAGTCCCTGTCCGGCAGACGTGTATTTTACAGAAATTACAACCACGATGTAAAAGTAGTCTGAGACGCACTATAAGGAGCCTGGGAGCTCCTTTCAATGTCACGCCGGCCCTGTGCCCTGTCTGTGCTTCTCTGTTGAGCTTTCGTGTTCCAACAGAGCACCGATATCCCCTGTTGTGGGACAAATGACCAGATGGGAAACACTGTTAATTCTTCATGAAAAGGAATTTTTGTTAAGGTTCAGCTTTTAAAAGTCAATGCGTTATGTCCCCCGGCCCAAAGCACAAGTTCTCAACCTCCCCAGGGAAGAGGCATTTACTGGAGCCTCTTCGCGCAGATCCATCCTTCCTGAGCACAGCACGGCAGAGACACAGGTGTTCTCTCTGCCGGCACACTGGCTTCTTTACAAGGGAGCCGAGTCCCAAACCCACAGGATGGACGGAGACCCCTCTCGTTCCAAGGCACCCACACTCTTTCTTTGTCCCGGGGTGCGTTTACTGCGAGGACTCTGCGTTCTGTTTCATTCACCAGGCACCTATCTTCTGAACCCAGTGTGCGGCCTTGGACTGCATCAGTCTCAGCTGGGTCCTATCTCTTCATCAGGAACGGAAGAGGTTAGGAAACAGAAAAGGGAACCGAGGTGGCAGCCACTACAGGGGTCTACCCCCAAGTCCTTTCTAAATTCACACTAATCCTCAAAAAAAGACAAAGCCAAGGCAGGCACAATCAGAGTTTACTTTGCATTGCTACCTTGGGAACAATAAGATTGTTAGAAACTGGTTTGCATATCCGTTCTTAAACTCTGGAAGCAATGAGTACTGCCAAGTTCTCTAGCCGCCTGAGTGGCACACTATTAGCTGAATGTCCTGTGCTCAGCCATGAAACACTGTGGATGTGGCAGCCTGAGGAGCAGGACTGGACCCCTCACTGAGGAGAGGAGGCTCCACTGATCAGGGCAGGTGAGAGGAGGGGCCTGGTATTCAGCACACTTGCTTCCATAAGGCGCCCCAGGGAGCTGTAGATAGGACTTCTGAAATCCTAACCACTCCCTGGAAGACAGGGCACTTGGTAGCTCACGGGGACATTGCTAGGGCAGCCTCCCAGAGGGATGCAGATGGCGACCCGGGCACTAGCCTCAGCTCAGTGAGATGCCAGCGACCAGGACTAGAAAATTCATACTTCCACAGACTTCCACGTCTAACAGCACCAGCACTTTCTGGCTTCCACCTGACACAAAGAGGATAATCTGCAAGTGCCTTACCCCAAAAGGCCACACATGCAAGAGAACCCATACTGGTAAAATTTCTTCTCATAAAAACGAAGGCGTTCAGATCAGGATCCAACAGCAACCTCCTGCTAGGATTTGGGGACCTGATATATGTGTATTACTGCTCTGGCTGCTGGAGGCTGCTCCTCCTGAGGGCTCTGTCCCTGAAAAGCTTAGAAATGAAAGCCACAGGTTGCTTTTGAGAACAAGTACATTTCTTTGATTAGCATCTTCCGCCGTAATTCACCTCCCTAAGCTCTGAAACTTTCCATCATCCATTCATGACTGAGCATCTATTCAGTGTCAGGCATGTGCGAGGAGCAGCTGATAGAAGGAACAAAGACAGACAGCTCTCTGGGACTGTGTGGTCTAGGGGAAGAAGTACACAACAAACACACCAACAAACAACAGGGTACGTGTGATAATGAGAGCTGTGAATGAAGGACTAGAGCTCTGAAATAGAGACAAACACTGGGGCAGGGGACACTCATGCTTTAGGCAGAGTGGTCAGGGGGTGGGACCTCCCTGCTAGTCCCGACTTAAGCTGAGGCCAGAAAAGTGAGATGCAACCAGCCATTGCAAGAGGTGGAGGGAGGATGGAGCAATTTCAACCGGGAAAAAGGTTTGGTTCAGAGAGAAAAACGTGTGTGCATGGCAAAACTAAAGGAGAGATGGCATTAGATGAAGATGAGGGAGGAGGCAGGCGGGCCATATCATTGAAGCCATGAGAATCTGGAAGAGAAATTTGTTTTATACAAATTTGTATAAATTTATAGAAATTTGTTATATAAAAGAAAAACGCTGAGGGGTTTTAATGAGAGGAGGAAGGAACAGGATTAGGATAAATATTTGCTAAATGGATGAAGGAATGAATGAGTGGATTCACCTCCTCCCAAACCCACAGCCTCAGATGTGGTCTGTGTCTCTGGCATTCCGTCTTTTTCCCACTCCCCCTTCTCAGTATTGCTGTCTTCATCCTCACTTCGGTAGTATGAAGCCAGCCCTTTTCTCTCCCGTTAAACTCACTTCTTTCCACATGCAGACCTCGTTGGGAGAGGAGAGCCATATGCCAACACAGTTGCCCTTTGAAAGATATGGAGACACACAGAACTGCTTAACTTCTGCATTTGATAGAAAAGCTATCAAATTTGCAATTTGCTTCCTCTCCGCTGCTGGTCTCCTCCCTAGCCGAGTAGTTCTCTACTGGAAGGAAAACCCTCTGGGAGCAGATGTGCATTTTCTTTCCTTCAGTTCTGTGTGCAAATATGTTACCTAGCTCTGAAAACCCAGCTGAAGTGTCAAATCTGCCCTTCCATGGCCGCTCCCCGGCGCTTGCAGCCTCTGGCGATTTCCTCACAGCTCTCCGAGCGAAAGAGCAACAAACCCACTCCAAGTAACTGTCTTTATTGGTAAATAAAATAGAAGCATGCTAGTGGTGGTCTTTATAAGCACCAAATTTCCATAAAAAGAATTGGGGAGGCCCAAAAGAAAGGGACTTAAGTCCTTATATCTTGGGGAAAAAAATACCTTCTCTCTCCAGCAGGGGAAGGGTAGGAATTTATCCAGAGCATTTGTGGTTTTAATAAGATTTTTTTGACCCAAGTTTGTTTCACAAGATTGACATGGAACTCTCAACGGATCCTAACTTTTGTGCATTTTTAAAGCATCAAAGCTCTGACTTGTCTCTCTGTCACCCAGGACAGAGCCCTGTGGCTTCTGTCTCAAACAGTTCTTCCTGCAGTCCCTGTTTTGCATAAGTTAAATAGTTAATGGGCTCCTCAAGGGTTGTACGATGTTCTGCATTTGTTTTTCTTCTCTTCATCCTTTTTTTTAAATCTCTTCTAGGTGATTCATCAGGCATACCTCTTAAACCAGCTGTGAGAGATTAAGAAGTGTTATTTGCATTCATGGGAAGAATTCTCAGGCCGGGAACAATCTGCCTGTTGAATACATTCATGCAAATAGAACAAATGTTTCAAAGCTGAGCAAAACGAAAGCACTGGGCACATGGGAGGAGGAAAAAAAACCAAACCAAAACAAAACAAAACTGCCTCTCAGCAGGAACCAGGCAGAACTTTGATCATAACTTAAACGAGCCTAGATCGCACACGTGTGACAAGGTTCTGGATCCAGGATTTCTGAAGCTCCGGTTAGCATTCAGATTGGTACCAGCAACACTTCCCTATCTCTTTGAATTCTACCTTCTAGGCACAGACAATCCTACTTCAAACGTACACGTACTCTCAAAGCAACTGCAGGGTGTCAGGAAAGTGCAAAGGGATAGGAAAAAACTGAACCCAGAGTTAGAAGACTGGGGTTCTGCTTTCAGCTGCACCAACAATAAACATGGTTTCTATTAGTAAGATTAAAGCCCAAAGCACAATTGCAACAAGACTAATACAGGCCCGCATTCATTAGGAGTTTCCTATATGTCAAACATTACACTAGGTATTTCAAAATACATGTTTTCCAATCACCCTATGTATCTTTTTAACAAATGAGCCATCTGACAATTTGAGAGGGTAAGTGATGTGTCCAGAGTATTTTGTTATGGGATTTTGATCAACCAATTAAAATGTCTGCACATTAGCTATTGGTGATGGTGGTGCTGACTTTGAATCTAAAATTGGCCATCAATAAATAAATAATCAAAATATTTTAAAAGGACCAAACAATCTGGGAAGAATCACTGGCACATTTAATGAAAATGGAGAGAGAGGGAGGGAGAGGAAGGAAGGAAGGAAGGAAGGAAGGAAGGAAGGAAGGAAGGAAGGAAGG
>PVIA01005020.1:0-124213 GCA_004024845.1 Tonatia bakeri
AACATTCATATGCAAATTTTAAATACAAATTACAGAATATAGAAGGCTCCTTCATTTCCTTAGTGTAAATTTTGAAAATGTCCTCAAGGACTATCTCAGATGAAATATGTATGCACAAAATAACCATATTTCCATGTAAAATTCTTCTTTGGTATATGCTTTTCAATTCTTAAAATGATATTAGCCATAGAAACTGACATAGAATACTGACTCATTATTAAAAATTTTGTGGAGTGCTTACTAACTCTGAGGTATTTAGTTAGGAACTGGAGATATAATGTAAGGAACAGACATGGTCCAAACCTTTTGAAATGTAGAGCCAAATGAGGATAAGGACATTAAATAAATAATTACATGTCATAAAAATTGTGATACATGTTTCGAGAAAGTGTTGAGGTCATCTATGATTAATAATACAACTGGGAAGTCCCTGTGAGATACGAGAGGACAAAATAGACATTGTTCTAGATTAAGATAACACTAAGCAGAATAGGTTGACTTCCCATGTAGTGACTGGAACTAATAACAATGGAGCTAAAGGGAATATTAGGTTTCAGACCTTCCATGGATGGGTTCAGCAAAAGTTTCAGATAAATTTTATGACCCCAGACTTACTTTTCTGGATAAGAAGAGATTTATAAATATAAAAGTTCACTCTAAGGATTGTTTTTTTAATTGACTTTATGAGCCAAGAAACATATTAATGATTAACAACGGTTTCTGACACACACTCAATGCAAGACCTCATTTACTTTATCTATTATCTATGTATCTACAATCTATCTGTATCATCTATCTATTCATTCATTGTGGAATAAGTAACATAATAAATGCTCTTTAGATTGGTTGCTCCTTCAGTCTTCTGCTGAGGTGGTATTGGAGGGTGAATCCTTCCTCATCAGGTGCCATGGCTGGATGAATAGAAATGTCTTCAAGATGATTTACTACAAGAATGGCAAAGCACTGAAGTACTGGTATGAGAAACACAACCTCTCCATTACCAATGCCACAGTAGGAGACAGTGGCAACTATTACTGCACGGGCATACTTTGGCAGAAAAACTATACCTCTGATCCCCTAAAAATTACTGTAAAAAAAGGTGAGTTAGTAGAAGGGAAAGGGAAGAGCCCATAGCTGGGGAATGGAGAGGAGAAATTTCAGCTTGAAATAGTAACTGCTTGTAAAATGGTGGCAGCTGTGATATCTTAGAAAGTCTACTAAACTTCAAAGAGGGAGGCCTGGGGTGTAATATGTCTCTCAATCTCTGTCTTATATATTTTTAATTTATTTAATGGCAATAGTAATACCTAGTTACATTATGGAAAGTTTATGAAGATTAAATGTGGTAATATATGTGAAATGTTTTTTATAAACTGTTACGCACAACCCAAACATAACAGATTGCAGTTAGTTTTGATCTCAAAGTCATCTGCTGCTCCTGAGGGACTATAATTATTACATTAAAAGGAAGTTTCAAAGTTTAAAGAACAAAGGCTATCAAGAGCTTGGAGAGTATATTTCAACCTAAAAAGCATGAGCAAAGAAACCAATAAGTCAATAAATAGTCTGTGTTCCTGTGTATTGGGAGAAGAGAAAGAGGACTTGATGAGGAAAATAGGCAAGTGGGCTGCCCCTATAGTCAAAGAAAAGGACTGTTTTTTCCAAACTTTATGTAAGAGAGGAAGTCTTTGAAATATTTGCCTCATAAGAAGGAAATCAAAGCCCTGGCTGGCGTAGCTCAGTGGATTGAGCGCGGGCTGCGAACCAGGCATCGCAGGTTCGATTCCCAGTCAGGCACATGCCTAGGTTGCAGGCCATGTCCCCCAGCAACCGCACATTGATGTTTCTCTCTCTCCCTCTCCCTTCCCTCTCTAAAAATAAAAAATTAAAATTAAAATAAAGAAGGAAATCAGACTTTTTATCATGCAGACTTGGCTCATACCAATGTCTGTGAAAGCATGAGACCACAAGCCAGAATTAAGCTCCAATGGCTCTTCTCTGTTAGCGAATTTGAGACTTAAGTACTATTTAATTGTTGCCGGGTTTTTAGTATCTTTATCTGTGAAATAAATGGTTTGATCTAGACTTCATTAGAATCACTTGGGGAAATTAAATAAATAAATATATCTATATCTATATCATCTATACCTATATCTATATCATCTATATGGATGTATATATTAATATATCATCCCTAGAAATTCTAATTTAATTGGTTTGGACAAGGCCTGGGAATTAGTATTTTAGAAGCCCTCACAGGTAATATATAGACAGTGTTTAGAGCCACTAGTCTGGGTGAGCTCTAAGCAATATCCAGCTTTAATATTCTGGGTCTCTATAATTCTAAAACAATCACAAAAAAAGCAGTAGTTTGTAAAAAGAGTAACATGGTGGAACTGGAAGGAAACTTAAAGATGATTTAGTCCAATATCTTCATTTCACCCAAAAGGTATGCAAGAATGATAATTGATTGATTGAGAAATAAGACACTGGTGAGCCCCAGCCCTCACTCAGTCTCCTTTCTAACCCTCAATAATAGTATTGGACATTGGTATTGTCAGCTCCAAGAAAGAGGTCATTTTTCCTATTACCTTCCCCCTTGGACATATTGGCTAGAGAAACTGTTAGACAAGGACTGTGGGGGGAGATAGTTAGAACTCCTAAGGCTCTAGGGAGCACATTATAACAAACCTAAATTCAGGAGTGTTTTGTCCCTGAATCTGAATGTTATATCATGATAGAATTTGATAGACCATGCTGGGCCCTTATTTTAGGGAGAATGAGTCCCTGAACCTCATTGTTCAATATTTAATATGAGTTATGTTTCTTGTTCTATCTAGATTCCACCACACCTCACTGGCTACAATTTCATATCCCATTTTTGGTGATGATTTTGTTTGCTGTGGACACAGGGTTATTTATCTCTACCCAGCAGCAGTTTAAATCTATCTTGAAGATTAAGAGGACCAGAAAAGGCAACAAACTTTCAGACCCACATCCTAAGTGAACTCCCACAAAGAACTGATGTCATTGCTCTAGAAATATTTGCAAAAGCAATTTCATTCTGGCATCAGTAATTGCTTCTTAATTGTCAAACACAACTCACAATGTACATAGAAAGATCTCTGTTCAACTGAACTGTTCGGTAAACCAATTGAAACTGTTTATGTGGCATGTAGTTGTAAGTGCTCAATAAACATCAGTTAAATAAATAGAAGGATGTATAGATTCATTTATATATCTATTTATTCATTTATTTGTATTTCTGTGAAAAAAGAGCATGATTTGAATGAAATAATTATGAAACCATTTAACGTGATTCTTCCAAGTATTTTTAGGCTTGCCCCATCTTTTTGTTTGTTTTGGTTTTGCTTCTAGAGGCAAAAATCATGAAGTTTTAGATTAGACATGTGTCTTGACAATTGTAAATATAAGCTAGGAATGAGAACACCTTGTAGAATGATAGCAAAGCTAATCATTTTCATTTTTTCTCTTCAACATACTATCCACAAGCTTCTACATCTTAGCAGAATCTGGGGAGATCTTGAGCCATAGAAATCTAAGGATGTGGCTCAGTCTAAAATTTCCTTGTGATTGTTTTACCCCTCTAAAATCTCCCAAACTTGTGAATACCCTCCTACAGCACCTAAATTAAGCATCTTGGAGAGATTCTAGTAAATAATAATAATCAGAACTCTCCACTCTGAAAACATCCAAAACTGAATACATTGCAAGCAAAGAATTTAGACATTTTTGCTTTGTTGATTTCTCCTTTCATTTTATGCCATTGCAACAATCATTGGAAGCCCAGGATTCTCTCATGGAATAAATGAGACTAAATTTCATCCTCTTATAAAGCCATCCATTAGAAAGAGATTAAACTATACATGAGAAGAAATTGATCTAAGCCCCTACTCTTCTATTTTCTAGGTTTGTGATTTGGAAAATGTTTTTATACCTCTTTGGGCCTTAGCACTTCATTTATAAAAGAAGACTAATAGTCATCTTGTCAACCTCAAAGTATTCTTCTGAAAATTAAGTGAATGCCTGTATTTGGAAATTCTCTATAAATTGCAAAGATTTAGAAGGACTTCTAGCATGTATGAGACCCAATCTTTGCTCCCCCACTCCAATCCAACCCCACCTATAAATAGTTATGCTGAGGGCTTGCAGAAGCATTAGGGAAGAGAAACATCATGTTGTCAGTACTGATCATGAGCTCACAACAGTCAATGGAAAATTAGAGCATCCACAGTTTACCTATGTTTTAGAACAGTTAAAAAACTAAAGAGGAAGTGAATCTAGGGTGAACTTATAAAAGATCCATGACACTGACAAGTTCCATATTCTCCAAAGAATGTATTTGAGCCACAAAGAAAAATAAATTACTGGAGTTTATACACATACATACATACATACATACATGCATACATACACACATATAGCTATTTGGTGTGAACACTGTCCACTTTTTAAATTTTTTTAATTTGTTTTCTTTTTTTTCACATTTTTAATTGTTCTTAACTACAGTTGTCCCCATTTTACCCTCATCACTCCCCCACCCCATCCAGCCCTAACTCCCACCCTCAATCCTAGCCCCTTTGGCTTTGTCCATGAGTCCTTTATACATATTCCTTGACAACTCTTCCCCTTCTTTCCTCCATTATCCACATCCCCCTACCACCTGACCACTCTGGTCAGTTTGTTCTTTATTTCAATGTCTCTACTTGTGTTTTGCTTGCTTGTTTGATTTGTTGATTAGTTTCCACTTATACATGAGATCATATGGTATTTCTCTTTCACTACCTGGCTTACTTCACTTAGCATAATGCTCTACAGTTCCATCTATGCATTCATGAAGGGTAGGAGTTCCTTCTTTTTTGTGTGCTGTGTAGAATTCCATTGTGTAAATGTACCATAGTGTTTTTACCCACTCAATTACTGGTAGGCACTTAGGTTGCTTCTAGCACTTGGCTATTGTAAATTGTTCTGTTATGAATATTGGGATGCATAGGTTATTCTTTCCAGATCCTTCTTACTTGTAGGATTTCTTTTGAGAGATCAGCTGATAATCTTATGGGAATTCCTTTGTAGGTAACTCTCTCCTTTCCTCTTTCTGATTTTAAGATTCTCTCCTTATCTTTAATCTTGGGTAATGTAATTATGATGTGCTTTGGTGTGTGCTTTCTTAAATCAGACTTCTCTGGGACTATCTGAGCTTTCTGGACTTCCTGAAAGTCTGTTTACTTCACTAGATTGGGGAAGTTTTCCTTCATTATTTCTTCAAATAAGTTTTGAATTTCTTGTTCTTCCTCTTTTTCTTCTGGCACCCCTATGATTCAGATGTTGGAACATTTAAAGTTGTCCCGGAGGTTCCTAAGCCTCTTCTCATTTTTTAAAAAAAATCTTGTTTCTTTATTTTGCTCCGGTTGGATGTTTATTTCTTTCTTTTGTTCCAAACTGTTGATTTGAGTCCAGTTTCCTTTCTTTCACTGTTGGTTCCCTGTATGTGTTCCTTTATTTTATTTTGTACAGCCTTCATTTCTTCCTTCATTTTGTGACCAAGTTCAATCATTTCTATGAGCATCCTGATCATCAGTGTTTTAAATTCTGCATCAGATAGGTTGATTATCTCCTCATTGGTTAGATCTTTTTCTGGAGTTTTGATCTGTTCTTTCATTTGAACTGTATTTCTTTTCGTCAGTGCACCTGTTATGTTGTAAGGGGCAGAGTTTTAGGTATTCACTGGGGAGGTGCAACCTTTTTTGCTACATTGTGGCACTGTCTGTGGGGGAGGGGTCAGAGAGGGAACAATGCTGCTCCCTCACTCCTCTCCAGTCCCACTTTCCAACAAACTCTCCTCTGAAACTGGGAGTTTCCCCTGCCTTCGCAACCCCTACAGGATTTCACAGCTAGAGATTTTGAGTCCTTGGTTTCCCAGTCTGCTAGCCTCTCCCTTGCTCTCACAGCCTGCTGCCTTGATTCATATTCTCTCCACCTGGATGCCTGTCTCTGCCCCTCCTACCTGTCTAGATGAATGTTTCTTTAACTCCTTGATTGTCAGAATTCCATGGAGTTTGATTTTCTGGCAGTTCTGGCTGTTTATTATTTTTAAATTGGTTGTTATCTTTCATTTGATTGTGTGAGGAAGTGAAGGGTTTCTACCTATGCCTCCATTTTATCCAGAACTCCCTGAACTGAACCATAGTTTTTTGATCCACTCATTTACCAATGGGCACTTAAGTTGCTTCCAGCACTTGGCTATTATAAATTTTGCTGCTGTGAACATTGGGGCACATAGATTCCTTCAAATTGGTGTTTCAGGACTCTTAGAATATTATCCCAGCAGTGACAAAGAACACTGTCCACTTTTTAAAAAATCATTTTGGAGAGATTAGAAATGACAAGATTCTCAGTGAACATATTTCTCACCTGGCTTCATTTAAATAAGCCTAATGAGTAGAGAAGAGACTTTTTTTTCCTGCAAAAAGAGGACAGGAAGAGTCCCTACAGGTGTCTCCTTTATTACTTTCTCTCCCTTAAGGAAAAATAGAGGCATATTACAGGGACCTTTGGACCAGAGTCTTGCAGAACATTCATTAACAATCTCTCACTTCACAGTGCTCTATATATAGCTACAAATAAGGCTAGAGAGCAAGTTACTTACTCTTTCTTATATTTTCTCTGAGGCCAATGACACAGATTTAAAAATTGAAAGATAGTTAACATAGATATAAAGACTAAGCTTGAATAGCTCAAGTTACAACTTCTAAGGAATTTTCTGAGTTATTGAGTATTACAATTCACATTTACCTCTCCTTTTATACTCACCCCAAGCTTATGAAGACTGTAGATAGAGCACAAACCTAGAGGTATAAGCTACTATTAACTAGCTGTGTGGTTGAGGAAAGTTTCTGAGATTCCACTTCTTCTTTGTAAAAAGAAGGGTTTGCATGTGGTAGTTGGTATGATCCCTTTGAGCACAGACATTTTGTCATTCATTACTTGGGAACCCAATTCTTATATGATTATTATCCATACACAAAAGCTCAAAATTCATTCTTCAAGAAGCTTCAGTGTGTTATCTTTCCCTTTAACCTCCACACATTGGTATCTCCACTCACTGTGATATTTCAATAGCTGAAATTGAATAGCTGAATTTTAGGTTTATTTCATTCATATGCCTACTATTTCTATTTTTTTTAATTTCTTCTTGATATTCATATATCTATTCCATAGGGAATGTGGGACACAAAGTTAGGGATTCAGCATTTCATGGACTCACAAAATATGGCATTTTAAAGAATATACATATCAACTTGAATATATACCATAAAGAATATATATACCATATTCCATATATAGCATATGGAATGTATACCATACTCCATGTATACCATACTATATATTATATATATAGTGTGTGTTTTTAGTTTTGGGAAAGCCAGAAGTTACAAGGTACCAAGTCTGAGCTATAGGGGGGCTGAGTCACCTGGGTGATCTGATGTTTCACCAAAAACCTCTGCATGAGGTGTGATGTGTGAGGGAATGCATTGTCATGATGAAGCTTTCAATCACTCATTGCACATAGCTGTGGACCTTCTGAATTATCTGAATAGTTTGCATGGGGCAATGTTCAAGCTTAATGCAAAACTTTATGCAGATTCATTGCTCTACTCAGTCATTTTGAATGCAACAGCTACACAGTACACATACTCAACAGCATCTACCATCCCCACTGATTAGTACAGTGAAGTCATCTTTGTTCACACATGTGCATTCTAATGCATTTTCTTTGGCTGCCAGGTTACATCAATGTCAATGTCATGCAAACCATTCTCACTGCATATATATAAAAGGTTATCTGTCTATGCCAGATATATATAATCTTTCTATCTATGTCAGAGACAGCACATGTATGTTATGCAGATGGCTGAAATAGAGATAATTCACCATAGCTGCACATTTGATGTCTCATTTATTACCTCCAAGGTCATGCAAAATTGGTCTAGGCTAATCCATAGAGCAAATTTTCTCTCCCACACTTGCTGTTCTAAACTGCTTGCCACAAATTATCATGAATTCTTAACAGTTGGGGCTTTTTTTCCAAAAACAACAATAAAAAAAAAAGTCAACAGGTCCCTACTGGTGGCCAAATGGAGATAAAATCCCTTCACACTTCAAGAATAGAAACTCAGACAAAAAATCCAACCTGTCAGTAAATTGGAGAATTGAATGCTTAAATAAAGGCTCTGTTCTTTCTCTCTACTCTAAATGGAAAATGGGACAACAGGGTTACCTCCTTGAACATACAGAAAAACAATCTAGTTTTAGAATGGCAGAAGACCCCTGGATAACATGAGAGAGTAGTACTGTCTTCCTGTCTTAAGTTGTCTGTCTAGCTCTGGACACTTACTTACCAAGCCCAAGTCCCCATCAGTGCTTCATCAATCTCCATGACATTCTCACCATAAACAGTTTACAACTGTACCAGGAATCACTATCAAGTTTGCTTGTATATGTCACTTACAGCATCCACACATTTTTTTCCTTCTTGAAAATTGGAATGGTATATGCTCAGGTTTAGTCTTTCTTATGTTTGCAATCTTAAACATGTCGCTAAGAGTGGCTGGCAATCTCACTGTAAGGTAAGGGAATCAGGTTGAAATAAAATTCAAATTACTCATAGACAAATTTTGAAGACAAAGGGATGATTTTTCGTGGATTCTGAGAAAAAGTGTATATTTTAATTTTTAATCATTTTCCAAGAAAATAATATTAAACTGCTGTTGACTGAATTGAGTCACAGTAAATATAGTTCAATTGATAGTATAAAATTATGTTTTAAATTAAAAGATAAGAATCACTCATCTTCTGTCTTCATTAGAATATACCAAGGCTGAAAAGTTGGGTTTCCCGTTTGCCAATTTTTGTTCTAGAAATGGGTTCCTAAAGTGTTGCAAAGAGATATCCCCAGGAAACAGACTCAAACAGAGATTTGAATGCAACAAGTTTATTAGGGAGGGCTCTGAGCATCAAGATCTGTTAGAGAGTAAAGGAAGCAGAACTGGGGAAAGAGATCAGTTGAAATGTGACACAGCCACAGTAAAAACCTCAAACTGTCTCACAGATGAGAGCCCAAGATACTCCCAGCAGCTGGAGTAATGAATGTGGTTCCTCAAGGGAAGCAATCAGGGTAGTATACAACAGCCTCCACTAGATAAAACCTCAAACAGAAGAAAGTGTGACACCAGTCACCAAATTTTTACCTAACATTTTTATCTTGATTAGGAACTACCAGGAAAAATAGTTTTTGTAATTGTCTTATGACTATCCTCACAGAAATAAACTGGCTCTATCATTTCTAGAAATCTGGACACAAAGGCAAATATAACTTTGACCTCTTGTCAGACTTCACATGCCAGTGCTTTTTTTTTACAAAGTGAGACAGGTTCACCTAGAGGATTTGTTAACTTCCATGGACTTGCCCCAACCTCAGTGCCGAAAAGACTTTATGACACCCCACAAGCTTTTCCAGGGTTACCACTTGGTATCAGCTGGATTCTGGAGACTGCAAGAGTTATATTTGAAACTCAGACCTTGCTTGATCCTTGAAATAGAAGGCCAGAGGAAATGGAAGAAAGAGGGAGAGAAGATTTTTCCTTGTACCAGAGCATACACTTTCACCTTTTATTCGTCCACACATATAATTATTTTTTTCAACTCAGATTTTAAGCTGAAGTATCTAAGAAATTTTTGAAGATTTACCTCTTCAGGCTTAGGAGTTTACTCTAAAACACAAATTTTTAAGTCAAGTTTCATAAGTTGTACCTAAAGTGTTTACATGTATAATACTATTACAAAGAGTTTAGCTCTGTCTTGCAAGAGAAGCTATGTTTTTGCTTGGCTCTTTCCAACCTCCATTCTCTTTCACTCTCATGTAGGAAGTATAAAAAGCATTGGACTTTTCAGCATGTTCAACTTTGTAATTGGAGTTTTCTCACCTAGGCACATCTGGACTATGGACAACTCACTTTTGAATTTTCAGTAGCTGATGGCATTTTGATTTCCCATATTTGCACTACTCATTCTCAATAATGGTCAATTAGGGCTGTTCTAGTCACTTGGAACATGAGAAAGCCATCTTTTGATGATTCTTCAGGCTGTGATGAACTATTAGCAAGTAGCTAAAACAGACTACAAGGGACTTCAGTGTTCACAGAAATGATATGCATGTATGTCCCCTCACTTAATTGTTAAAATGTTCACACAAACTACTACTACACCATTAATAGCAGAAAAAGTCTTTCTAAGATAGTTTCTAAACCCTTTGTTTAGTAGCTCTTGAAAGTCTGCTCTATTATGTGTCTTAATGAAGTTTTATAACTCAACATATTCTCAGGGTGTGTACAGCCATGTGCATGTGTGTGAAAGAAAACATCAATATGAGTGACTCAGGCATATAAATATTTCTACTACATTCTTAACTGTCTGTTAAATGATTTTTGTCTTTTCTGAAGGAAGGCACAGACAACCATGACTAGCTCTAATGGAAGTCTCCAATTAAATTTAGCACCCAATTAAATTTAGTCTATTTTTTATCCCATATTTAAAGACATTATCAAAACAGGATTAAAATTAATACCTATATAAAATCAAGTAAAAGATTTTAATAACCTCTCCTCATTAAGGGGAGAGGGACTTTTGCCCCATGGCTCTGCACAAAGCATCCTTGACCTCCTTTTTCCTCAGGCTGTACACAACAGGGTTCAACAGGGGAATGATGACAGTGTAGGTCACTGAGATGAGTATCTCATGCCCTAGAAAACTCTGGGACTTAGGCTTGAAGTAGATGATGGAGGCACTGCTATCCATCATCTACTGTGAATGATGACTACTATGAGGTGGGAGGCTAGGTGGCAAAGGCCTTCTTCCAACTCTCAGCTGAAGTAATATTAAGGATGGTAGAGATGAAGAAAACATAAGAGATAAAGACCGGATTCATAAGCAGAACAAGAACACAGATGCTGACAGTAGAGTTGATGATTTCATTGACCATGGTGTCTGTGCAGACAAGCTTCACCAGGGGTCTCACATCACAGAAGAATTGAGAGATGATAAAAAACATCATAGAAAGGGAGGCAAAACACAGGTGTTACTTGGACAGTGGCAACACCCAGACCAATTCCCAGGGACCCAGATACAAACTGCACACAGGCTCTTTACCCAGAATAACTGAGTACTGTAAGGGGTTGCAAATTGCCCCATAGTGATCATATCCCCTGGCTGTAAGCAGGAAGTAGTTATTGATACCAAAGGTGAGATAAAAGATCTCAGTGGCACAGCCCTGAACAGCAATGGGATGATGACACAGCAGTCCAGAAAGCATGTGGGGAATGATGGCCACAGTATAGCAGACCACAGAGATGGACAGCATGCTCGTGAAAAACTGCATGGGAGTCTGGAAACAATGGTCCAGGTGAGTAATAGTAATAACAATGACATTGCCAGATAGAATCAGCAGATACAAAGTTAGAAAGGCAACAAAGAAGACAAGTCTGTGCTGCCACCCAAAGCTGGAGAAACCTTTAAAGAGAAACTCAGTCATAGTAGTGGAATTTGGTTTTTGTATTAAAAAAGGTTTTGGTCTGAAAGAGGAAGGCAAAAAAATAAAAAAAGGTGTGATGAGTCAACTATGAAAGATAGTAGCCTTTACCAAGGCCTCCAGTAAAGGGCTGTACATCTTCCGAGCAATGCCCCAGACCTTAAGGCATATCACTTTTGAGCTGTTGGATAATTACTCAGAGTCATCACCTTTATCCATCCTCTTCTTTAGTACTACAGACCTGTTACCTAGGACCCTAAGATTGAGGTTGGAGATAGGTCTGAGAGGGAAAGTAGAGACAAACTAAAAGATCTTATAGAAGTAATTACCCAGCCATTAAAGAAGTGAATTCAGGCAAATGAAGAAGCCCATCTCTATAGGTCTCCTCAAACACACTTAAACTAGCTCCCTAAAGATTCAGTGAATAACAGTGACCTAGGTGAAAGATAAAACATATCTGAGGCTGTTATCAACACTGTCAGAATACATTATCAACAACAAATGCTCCATGAGGGTCCTAGATTGACTTCTCCTCCCAAGAAGCCTAGGTCCTAGGCTTCATTTCCCTGTGCACTATACTTAGAATTCACTGTGATCAGGAAAGATTAAAAAGGAAACACTTCTACCGCATATCCCACCGGGCTTCTACCAAATGTACTTTAGATCCTGAAAAATGGTTTGAAAAGGAACTGTAGGTTTTAGACTTATCTCCTTGAATTCTAGATAAAGGGAGGAAAGAGGATGGAATAAATTTGAGAATATTCCTTCAAGTAGTGAGTGAATTTTCCTAGTGAGAGCAAAGATAAAATTTATTTAATCAGATAAGGACCAGATATTATATTTTTACTTCAATTTTTATATTCCAAGTGGTGATAGGGAATAGAAATAAATTTACCCCAGGTGAGTTCAGAACTGGAGACTATACTGGAGTAGATTTAACCATGCTGCTTAAATCCATAATGTGTGATAAAACCCACCATGTTTAATCATTACCTCCATTCAGAAAGCTGAGAATCATCTCGATTCTCCCTCTTCCTTTTTTCACCCTAAAGACAGTACCTCCTAAAATTGTTTCTCCCCTGTCCTATCTTCACTTCATGTTTTCTAATAATACCCAACTCTGACTGCTATAATCACCCTTTCCCAACCATTAGCTCTAAATTGCTGATACTCTAAAATCTATCCCAGCACTATCATGTGAGAGATTAACAGATAGAAATATCAAAATAGAAGTGTATAGTGGGATGGAGAAATGGAAAACATTGTCAAGAACAGGACTACTCATGTAGGGTATAGAAAATGCAGTTGAATGCAGCAGAAAGAAAAAAGGAGCTCCTACCTTTCACAAGAGCATCAATGGATCTGGAGAGCATTATGCTAAGTGAAATAAGCCAGATGGTGAAAGAAAAATACCACATGATCTCACCAAAAGTGGAACCTAATCAACAAAACAAGCGACCAAAATATAACCAGAGACATTGAAATTAAGAACAAATGGACAATAACCACAGAGGAGGTGGGAGGGGATAATGGAGGGAAAAGGGGGAAAGGCTGTCAAGAAACATGTATAAAAGACACATGGACAAAGCCAAAGAGGAGAGGGATTGAGGGTGGGAAGTGGGGATGGCTGGGGTAGGGGGAGAGTGGTGGGAGGAAAATGAAGACAACTGTAGTTGAACAACAGAAAATTAAAATAAAAAATTGAAAAATGTAGTTAATGAAAAAATAATGAAAGAAAAAAGTAGGGAGGTAACTGGTGAACAGAAAATTTAGATAATGCCTTTGACTTTGGAGTTTTTACCACCCTTCCTTTCTTTCAAATAAATGACAAAAAAAAAGTGAAATAAAGCCAACCCCTGACCTGTTCATGGATGAGTGCACTATTTACAGGGTTGTTTTTTTCTTTTTTCCTTTCTTTCTTTTTTTTAAACAAGATAACTTATTTCATTGCTCTCTGATATTTTTTAGTCCTCCCTGAACAATATTTTCTTGCTTCAAGTCTAAGAAAAACTATTTTTTTAGCAGTTCAATGTGCTGAGTAGTCACAAAGTATAACTGCTATGCTAGTACTAGAAAAAATGAAGATGAACAAGACATGGTCTTTCTCTTTATGAAGCTTAGATTTTTGAATAGCTTGTATATTAAAGTCCCTTCAAATCTTATGTTCCTCTTCTTGACATTAGTTTACATATACATACTTCCAAAATCATGTATATCATAGCATGTATTCTTCACATGAAATCATTTACCCTTTCTAGAACCTTCATTGACTGTGTGATAACTGAATATATGTTATAATAAACATTCCCCATTTTCAAATACAAGAAAGAGAAACTCACCAAGTAACCTGTTTCTCAGGTCCTCTAGAGAGCTTTCTTTATGCTTGAGAGTCACATTCCCCAATCTGGATATTTGACTGCCTATAATAATAGGTATGGATTTTTAGTTGTAGTTGTAAAATGTTTACAAGAACTTTGTCAATGCCTTTCCTGAAATTATTTAATACCCATCAGTTATTTGAGGTTAGATGACTTTAAAATATTGCTATTTTACCAAATCTCCACAAATTTTTTTATCTGAAGGTCATTAGCATCTTATTGAGCAAAGCTATTATTTGATAAAAATCCCACCATTGACTGGGAAATCTTTAGATATTATCCAGAATGTAATATCTGAAAGAACTAGAAAGGAAGGAAACAATGTATAAACCAGCCTTCCAGTGCCTGAGACTAGAAAAGAAGG
The DNA here is from genome assembly GCA_004024845.1 of Tonatia bakeri. Taxonomy (NCBI): domain Eukaryota; kingdom Metazoa; phylum Chordata; class Mammalia; order Chiroptera; family Phyllostomidae; genus Tonatia; species Tonatia bakeri. The sequence continues at coordinate 14,348 of PVIA01005020.1, forward strand.
ACACACACACACACACACACACACATCAATTTCCTCTAGATTGTTATAGTCCTTCCTGCTGGAAGCAGGCCTTCTTTGAGTCACAAAGTAGTAACTCTAGCTTAAGTTCTATGTATAAGTTACAAACTGTCTGTAACAGACTTCTGGGTCTCTTTTCCCCAAACATCACAGACTCCCAAGTGATCAGTAGCATGAGACACAATCCAAAAAGCAGATTGCCTAGAGACCTCATTACTTAGGCAACTCATTTCCTAACCCTGAAATTAACATTTTGGAGGGTAGAGTTGCCTCAGCTATTAAGAGAAATCTCTGGGGTGAAAAGATGGGTTTCAAACTTTATTAGAGTGGGCTATGATCTTGCTAACATACATATCATACTTTCTATTTCTCTGGCAACACAAGAGGGTGGCTTAAGAACTTATGGTATTACTCTTCATATTTGGAAGAAGAGAAGCAACAGTTTGCAGGTAGGGCTAAGCATTGACCTCTGCTACCAGGTAGACAGAGGGCTGATCTTTGAAGCCAGTTTAAAATCAGGGTAGAATCATCAATGTACTACTTAAAATTCTGTTGTAAGAACTTTTATACTTTTAACTAACCTCTCACATCTCTGTTCTCATCACAGACTTACATCATTTTGAATCTCCTAGCTCAGATGCATGCAAGACATCATCCTTGCCAGGTCATCTTCCATGTACATCGTCCTATTATTCACAGCCCACATAGATGTTGTGTCAATAGCCTTAAGATATGTAAAAGTTGGCACTGAATTGCCACAATTTCTAACTCCTTAATAATTTTCTTTGTATTGGTCTTAAATCTTAACTCAATTGTAAGCATAATTAGATAGAGAACTTGCATTCATCTTCTGTTCACAGTGTACTTATAACTGCTACTACTAAAAAATAATTGCTAGCACTTATCATATGTGCTTATTATATACTAGGTGCCAAAATATGCAATGTACATATATTGACTCATTTAATCCCAACAAAAATATATAAAGTAGTCATTTTCAGAAGATAAACAGGCACAGAGACATTATGTAAATTTCCTAGAACACTGAGTAGGAAAACCATATCTTAATGGAATGAAGGTTTCCTTAATAGGAAACCATATCTTAGGCCCAGGAAATTCAGTTTCAGAAATCATACTAGCACAATTTTGGACACAAATTTATTCTCAATATATATTGGTTATATTGAATTTATTGGAATTGTGTTCAATCTTCTGGCCAAGATGAAAGTGTAGATAGATACATTTTGCCTCCTTGTACAAACAAAAGAAGGACAACAACAAATTCAAAAACAAAACACAACCAGAACTGCCAGAAAGTAAAACTGTATGGAAATCTAACAACCAAAGAGTTAAAGAAACAGTCATCCAATCTGGTAGGAGGGGCAGAGATGGGCAGCTGGGACAGAGAGGACACATGGAAAGACAGCAGCCGGAGGACCAGGCAGGCAAGATGGTGGCTGGTGGTCCTAAATTTGTGTGCAGATAAACCAGGAGGAACAACTGAGGAGCGAGAAAGACCATGAAACTCAGGGATCCAGTGTGGGAAAAGAAAACCTCAGAACCTCTGACTGTAAAAACCCATGGAGGTTGCAGCAGCTCAAGAGACTCCCGGACTCACAGGAGAGTTTGTTGGAGAGACCAGCAGGGTCCTAGAATGCACACATACCACCCTCCTGGGAACCAGCACCAGAAGAGCCAAATTTTCTTGTGAGTAGTGGGAGAAGTGATTGAAAGCTTGCTGAGAGCCAAGCAAGCCGCGTTGTTCCATCTCTGACCCCACTTCCACATACAGCACCACATTGCAGCAGCAAAGTGACTTGCCCCACTCTGGTGAATACCTAAGGTTCTGCCCCTTAAAATGTAACAGGCATGCTGAGACAAAAAAAAAAAAAAAAAGACCCAAAGGAAAGAACAGATCAAAGCTCCAAAAACAGAACTAAGCAATGAAGAGATAGCCAACCTATTGGATGCAGAAATGGTTGAGGTTGGTAGCAAAATAGAGGAAAAAATTAAGGCTATACAAAGTGAAATAAAGAAAAATGTATAGGGAACCAACACTGAAAAGAAGAAAACCAGAACTCAAATCAATGATTTGAAATAGAAGAAAAAAATAAACATTCAACCAGAATAGAATGAAGAAATAAAAATTAGAGAGAGAGAGAGAGAGAGAGAGAAGAGGCTTAGGAACCTCTGGGGCAATTTTAAATGTTCCAACATCTGAATCATAGGGGTGCCAGAAGGAGAAGAGGAAGAGCAAAAATTTCAAAACTTATTTGAAAACATAATGAAGGAGAAATTCCCCAATCTGGCAAAGGAAATAGATTTCCAGGAAGTCCAGGAAGCTGAGTCCCAAAGAATTTGGAGCCAAGGAAGCACACACTAAGGTACACCACAATTACATTACCCAAGATTAAAAATAAGGAGAGAATCTTAAAATTAGTAAGAGAAAAGGAGACAGTTACCTACAAAGGAGTGCCCTTAAGACCATCATCTAATTTCTCAAAAGAAGCCTTACAGGCAAGAAGGGGCTAGAAAGAAGTATTCATAGTCGTGAAAGGCAAGGACCTACATCCAAGATTACTCTATCCAGCAAAGCTATCATTTAGAATGGAAAAGTAGATAAAATGCTTCCCAGATAACGTTAAGTTAAAGGAGTCCATCATCACTAAGCACTTATTATATGAAATGTTAAAGAGACTTATCTAAGAAAAAGAAGATGATCAAAACTATGAACAGTAAATTGACAACAAAAACAACTATCAACAACTGAACCTAAAAAACAAGCTAACTAACTAAGGAAACAATTAGAACAGGAACAAAATCACAGAAATAGAGATCACATGGAGTGTTATCAGTGTGGGGGGGAGGAGGGAGAATGAGGGGAAAGGTACAGGGAATAAGAAGCATAAATTGTAAGCATAAAATAGATTGGGGGAGGTTAAGAATAGCATAGGAAATGGAGAAGCCAAGGAACTTATACGTACCACCCACAGATATGAAGTAAGGGTGGAGGAGAATGCTGGTGGGAGGGGGAGTGCAAGGTGGAGGGGAAAAAAGGGGAGAAAAAGTGGGACAACTCTAACAGCATAATCTATAAAAAATACTTAAAATTTGTCTTCAATGGCAGTACTGCTAATGATAGCAATTTAAGAAGGAACTCTGGGCACACAGCAGGAAGCACATCTATAGTTGCAGTGTCAAACACCAACCAGGTGAGTGCCAGAGAGAGAGTGGGACTCTATCTGCACCTGGGTTGAATGGAGGCAGGCTGTAACCAGCCATGAGTGTAAGAGACTTTTGTTTTTGTTTTTTGAGAGGTGGTGTGTGTGGAAAACTAGACTGTGACTTGGTTCTACAGTAGGTGTGCCCCAAGAGACTTTTTTTTTTAAAGGGGAGCTGAAGCATGCTGAGCAGAGACCCTTTGGGCAGCTTCCCTGCAAGCAAAGGAACAAGATTGAAAGTGTGGTTTGCTCCCACTGAATACAATTGGGAAGGGAGATGAGAAAGTTGCACAGCAAAGGGATTTCTGGCCTCAGCACAGCATGGTTAGCAGACCAGTGGCTGCACAAAGTGGAGAGTTCGGGACTGTGTCTGCAGTGAGGGTAGTGGTCTGGGAACTGGATGGGCAAAGGTTGAGCTTCTGAAATTTTTACAACCAGGCAGAGTTCATACCTCTGGGAAGGGAAGGACGTACCCAGTCCCCACTTCCTGCAGGATCATAAGCACTGCATCTAATGGAGAAGCTCTGCAAAACAGTCAGGTCAGACTCAAGAACCCCCCACAGGACACATACCCACAGGAGAAAGACAGGAAGAAAAATGCCAACAGGGTTCTATTTTGTACCACTCTCAGAGAGAGAAAATACATTGGTTCCTAGGGACGTATTCCACTGAGGCCAGCAAGGCAGGAAGATCAGAAATCGGTGCAGCAGGGGGGAATCAGTGCCCTGCTCAGCTTCACCTGGCACAACTAGCTGCTATCAGCACCAAGTAGGAAAGAGTTGACCCTCTTGCAAAGATTGGCCCCTCCCTTGAAATGGACAGCAAGTTCATCAGAAATTATACATTATTGGAAATAAGCTGGGATAGACCAGATGGTTAATGCAGGGTCAGGGGGAATGCACCCACAGTTTTCCCATAAGACTGTATAGCATTTCCCAGGGGATATCTAGGGGTGTCACCCTCCCAATCACGATAGAAGGTCCCTCTAGTGCAGGTGAAGGTTAAACATGCAGTGCTGCCAGAAGTTGGAGGACTCACCCCTGGGCCAGACCTTGAGCTGATTGATAGACAAAAAGCCGGAGGAGGATCCAGAAGAAGACAGAAGGCAAACACCAAGCTTAGTGGAGATAAATTCCACTTCGTACTTTTCCAGAATTTGTGTTATTTTTTTCCCTCACATAGCCTTTTAACATTTCTCCTTTTTCTTCAATTGTATTCCACACAATCCACTATTTTTGTCTTTTATTTTCTATTCTTTCTATTTAGATTTTTATATATTTTTATTTCTATTTAAATGTTCACATTGTACCCTTCCCTTGTCTTACTCCATTTTACCTTCTTCTTGCCCTTTCTTATTTTACTTTTGTTTTATTTCCCCCATTCTACACATTGTTCCTATTCCTTACTCTTACTATATCTCCTCACTCTATCCTTTCAAAGTAAATTTTCTTTCCTTTAGTCTGCTCACATTACTTTTCCCTTTGTTATAATATTCTTATTTTCTTTCCACCTTTGAAATAGTTGTTTGGTTGGTTTAGATATTGTGGTTATTGTTTTTCCTCAGTTTTATTCCTATTTGGTCACAGTTTTGTTTTGTTTTTAATTTAAAATCTCATAGGTTACTGTCCCCATCTTACTACATTTTGCATTCCTCCTGCCCTTGTTTATTTGAGTTTGGAATTATAGTTTTCCCTCTCTTAGCTTGGATTCTATTCTTTACTCATTATTTCTTCTCTCTCTATCTTCTCAAAATCATTTTTCTTTACTGTAGACATCTCATATCCTCTTTTCTCTTTCTTATATATTCTTATTCTCTTTCCACCTTTATTAATCTTTGCTCATCGGTCATTCTTATTGACCCTGCTGTGTTTTTTCTTCAATTTTGTACCTATTGGTTCACTATATTTTTACTTTATAACAAACCTCATATTATACTCTTCCCATTTCCTTCTTGATTTTGCCATCACCCTCTCTATTTATTTTCATTTTAAGTTTGTTTTCTCCCTTCATTCACCTTGTCTTTATTCCCTACTTATTACTTCTCATCCTTCTTCCCTCTCAAAATCATTTTTCTCTTTTAGTCATCTCATATTCTTTTTCCTTATATTACATTAGTTTAAATTTCTTTCCATAACTATTAGCTTTGATCAGTTGCTGTTGGTATTGCTGATGTGAAAGGGTGGTACTTTGGCTGGCATGAGTTTGGTTTTCTGGGTAGTTTTGCTTTATTTTTGCCAGCACCTGTAAAACAGCCTACAAGACATGGTGGGTGTTAGAATTCTAAGTTAGAAGTCACATTCAGCCAGCTGGTGTGGAGAGCACACCAATGAAAGATCCAACAAAATCAAAGTCCAACTACAACAGCAAAGCCTACATAAACTGAATAAAAGGCATCCCTAGAGAATCCAGATCAGGGGAGCAAAAAGACAGCACCACTAAGACCTATAGAACTCCTACCACAAAAGGCCATCCCACAAAGACAGGCAGTCAAAGTAGAGCAATCTGAGATGCAGAAACAAACGAAAAGAGTCACCTAAAATGGGGAGACAAAGGAACAACTCCAAATAAAAAGGTAAGAAGGAATGCACAGAAAAAAGAGAAAAATTAATTTGAGGTGAGCAATGTATCAGACACAGAGTTCAAAATAATGGTTGTAAGGAGGCTCAAGGAAGTCAGTGAGAAATACAAGGAAATTTATGGGAACTATAAGGAACTTATTGGGAATTACAACAGCATGAAAAAAAGACATAGAAACTATGAATTAAAACCAGGAATAAATGAAGAATACAATATCAGAAGTGAAGAATACACTAGAAGTAATCAAGAGCAGTCTAGATGAAGCAGAGCACCAAATCAGCAAGCTGGAAGACAAGGTAGGAAAAATGCCCAGTCTGAACAACAGAAAGAAAGTACTCAAAAAGAATGAGGATAGTTTCAGGGAGCTGCAGAAAAACATGAAATGTAACAACATTCACACCATGGGAACAGCAGAAGGAAAAGAAAAACAACAAGGGATAGAAAACCTTTTTTTATTAATTTTATTTTAATCGTTGTTCAAGTACAGTTTTCTGTCTTTTACTCCCATCCCAACCCACCCTCCCGTCCCTCCCCACCTCCCTCCCATTTCCACCCCCGCAAGTTTTTGTCCATGTGTTATTTATATTTGTTCTTGTAAACCCTTCCCTTTTCCCTTTAAATTCCCATGAAATTCCCTCCCCTCTCCCCTGTGGCAACTATCAGCCTGTTCTCTATTTCACTGTTTTTGGTTATTTTTTGCTTGCTTCTTCACTTTGTTGATAGGTTCCAGTTAACGTTGAGATCATAGGGTATTTGTCTCTCACCACCTGGCTTATTTCACTTAGCATAATGCTCTTCAGTTCCATCCATGCTGTCCCAAAGGGTAGGGGCTCGTTCTTTCTTTCTGTTGGATAGAATTCCATTGTGTAAATGTACCATAGTTTATTGATCCATTCATTTACTGTTGGGCACTTAGGTTGCTTCCAGCACTTGGCTATTGTAAATTGTGCTGCTATGAACATTGGGGTGCATTGGTTCTTTTGGATTTGCATAGGTGTTTCAGGGTTCTTAGGATATAATCCTAACAGTGGAATTGCTGAATCAAAAGGTAGTTTCATTTTTAGTTTTCTGAGGAAATTCCATACTGTTTTCCATAGTGGTTGCACCAGTCTGCAATCTCACCAACAGTGCACTAGGGTTCCCTAGAGAAAAGACCCCTTTTCTCCAGATCCTCTCCAACACTTGTTTGTTGATTTGTTTATGATGGCCATTCTCACCAGTGTGAAGTGGTACCTCATTGTGGTTTTAATTTTCATCTTTCTGATGTCTAACAATACTGAGCACCTTTTCATGTGTCTCTAGACCCTCTGTATGTTTAACTTGGAGAAGTGCCTGTTCAAGTCCTTTGCCTATTTTTTAATTGGGTTGCTTGTCTTCTTATAGTGGAGTCATGTGAGTTCTTTTATTTTAATGCTGTTTTCTTTAGCCATGCAGAAGCTATTTGTTTTGATGAGATCCCATTTGATTATCCTTTTCTTTATATCCCTTGCTCTAGGAGACATATCAGTGAAAGTATTACTGCTTGGAGTATCTGAGATTACCCTGCCTATGTTCTCCTCTAGGTCTTTTATGGTGTCACAACTTATATTTAAATCTTTGATCCACCTTGAATTTATTTTTGTATATGGTGTAAGTTGGTGATTGAGTTTCATTTTTTGCATGGAGCTGTCCAGCTCTCTCAACACCATTTGTTGAAGAGGCTATCTTTGCTCCATTTTTTGCTGCTGCACCCATTATGAAATATTAATTGACCATAAAGACATGGGTTTATTTCTTGTCTTTCTATTCTGTTCCATTGGTCCATGTGTCTGTTCTTTTGCAGTACCAGGCTGTTTTGATTATAGTGTCCTTGTAATACAGTTTGATATCAGGTATTGTGGTCTCTCCTACTTGTCCCTTCTTTCTCAAAATTGCTGCAGCTATTTCAGGTTGTTTATGGTTCCATATAAATTCTTGAAGTGTTTGTTTTATATCTGTGAAATATGCCATTGGTATTTTAATAGGTATTGCATTGAATCTATAAATTGCTTTGGGTAGTATGAACATTTTGATGATGTTAATTCTTCTGATCCATAAACATGGTATATGGTTCCATTTGTTGTGTCTTTCCTAATTTCTTTCTTTAGTGTAAGTAGTTTTCTGACTACAGGTCTTTTCCCTCCTTGGTTAGGTTTATTCCCATGTATTTTATTTTTCTGGTTGCTATATCAAATGGGACTTTTTCCCTGATTTGTTTCTGACATTAAATTGCCAGTATACAAAAATGCCTTTGACTTCTGGATATTGACTTTGTATCGCGCTGTTTTGCCAAATTCATTTATTAGCCCAAGCACTTATTTGGTGGACTCTGTAGGATTTTCATGTCGTCTGCAAACAATGAGAATTATGTTTCCTCTTTTCCAATTTACATGCCATTTATTTCCTTTTCTTGTCTGATTGTTGTGGCTAGGACTTCCAATACTATGTTGAATAGGAGTGATGAAACTGGACAACCTTGTCTTGTTCCTCATCTTAGAGGGAAAGTTTTTAGAGTATGCCCATGGAGTATGATGTTGGCTGTATGTTTCTCATATATGGGCCTTATTATCCTGAAGAATGCTCCCTCTTTTTCCACTGTTCTGAGTGTTTTTATAATAAATGGGTCTGTACCTTATCAAATACTTTTTCTGTGTTTATTGACAAGATCATGTGATTTTTGTCTTTGCTTTTGTTTCTGTGATGAATTATATTTATTGATTTGTGAATATTGTACCATCCTCACATCCCTGGAATGAATCTCATTTGGTAATGGTGCATGATCTTTTTAATGTATTGCTGGATGCAGTTTGCCAATATTTTGTTGAGGATTTTAGCATCTATGTTCATCAGTGATATTGGCCTGAAGTTTTTCTCTTTCTTTGTCTTTACCTGGTTTTGGGATTAGGCTTCATAAAGAGTTTGAGAGTCTTCCTCTTCTTGGATTTTTAGGAATAGTCTGTGAAAGATAGAAGTTAGCTCTTCCTTAAATGCTTTGTAGAATTCTCCTCTGAAATCGTCTGGTTCAGGCTTTTGTGTGTTGGGAGTTTTTTGATTACTGCTTCAATTTCACCAGCTGTTATTGACCTGTTTGGGCTTTCTGCTTCATTGATTTTTTGAAGATTATATTTTACTAGAAATTTGTCCATTTCCCCTAAGTTTTCAAATTTCTTGGCACATAGTTCTTCATTGTAACTTATTACAATCCTTTGTATTTCTATGGTATCAGTTGTAATCTTGCCTCTTTCATTTCTGATTGTTTATTTGTGTCTTCTCACTTTTTTTCTTGGTGAGCCTGCTTAAAGTCTTGTTGATTTTGTTTATGTTTTCAAAGAAACAGGTCCTGGATTTATTGATCTTTTGAATTGTACTTTTAGTATCTATGTTATTTAGTTCTGCTTTTATCTTGGTTATTTACTTCCTTCTACTTGCTCTGGGCTGTTGTTATTCCTCAAGTTCTTGTAGGCATAGAGTTAGGTTGTTTATTTCTAGTGTTTCTATCTTTTTAGGTAGGCCTGTATTTCTATGAACTTTCCTAGTGGACTGTTTTCACTGTTCCCACAAGTTTTGGATTGTTGTGAGTTCATTTTCATTTGTTTCCAGGAAATTTTGATTTTTCCTTGATCTCAATCTTGACCCTTTCATTGTTTAATAGCATGCTATTCAATCTCCATGAGTTTGAGTGTTTTTGAGCTTTTTCCTTGAGGTTGGTTTCTATTTGCCATCCCTTGTTGTCTGAGAAACTGCTTGATATGAGTTCTACGTTTTTGAATTTGTTAAGGCTTGTTTTGTGTCCTATTATGTGGTCCATCTTTGAAAATGTTCCATGTACATTTGAAAAGAATGTGTATTTAGCTTCTTTGGGGTGAAACGTTCTATATATATATCAGTTAAATTAATTTGATCTAGGACATTGTTCAGTGCCACAATGTCAGGTAGTTATTGACAGGGACTTATTCATTGCCATTTTTTTTATACCCGTGTTCCTCTCTCTCTCACTCTTTTTCTTCCTTTTCTTAAAGGAGTCCCTTTAGCATCTCTTGCAGAGCTGGTTCAGTAGACATGTATTCTTTTACTTTTTTTTTTTTGTCTAGAAAGCTCCTTATTTGGACTTCAATTTTAATTGAGAGCCTTGTTGGATAAAGTAGTCTTGGTTGCTGGCCTCTGGTTTTTATTACTTGAAATGTTTCTTGCCATTCCCTTCTGGCTTGGAGCATTTCCATTGAGAAGTCAGCTGCTAATCTTATTGGGGCTCCCTTGTATGTTACTTCCTGTTTCTTCCTTCCTCCAAGGCAATCATAATTGAATGCCAAATTAATAATTATAATAATTAGAATAATAATTAAGTTAACATCATAATTAAAATGCCAAATATTAAAGACAAAGAGAAAATCTTAAAGTCAGCAAGGCAGAAACAAGAAGGAAGATACAAGGGAGCTCCAGGCTGGCAGCTGATTTCTCAACAGAAACACTTCAAGCCAGAAGGGAATGGTATGAAGAATTCCAAGTAATGAAAAGCAAATCTCTGCAACTAAGACTATTCTCCCCTGGAAGGCTGTCACTTAAAATGGAAGGCAACATAAGAAGTGTCCCAGACAAAAGTAGGCTAAAAGAAAACACCTCCACAAAATTAGCATTGCAAGATAAGCTAAAGGGGCTGTTTTAAGAAGAGGATGAAAAAGAGAGAAAAACACAGGTACAAAGGGGGAGAAATGAATAAGTACCTATCAATAATAACCTCAAATGTAAATGGATTAAATTTTCCATCAAAAGACATAAGATAGCTGAATGGATAAGAAAACATGATGCAGACATCATGCCTAAAAGAGATTCACCTCAGAACAAAAGACCTACACAGACTGAAAGTGAAGGGTAGGAAAGAAAATATTCCAAGTAAATTTGCAGGAAAAAAAAAGCTGGGGTAGCAATACTTTTATCAGACAAGATAGAGTTAAAAACAAAGGCCATAAAAAGAGACACATGGCCAGGCTGGTGTGGCTCAGTGGACTAAGCACTGGCCTGTGAATCAAAGAGTAACAGGTTTGATTCTCAGTCAGGGCACATGCCTGGTTTTCAGGCAAGATCCTTAGTGCAGGGTGCGTGAGAGGCAACCACACATTAATGTTCCTTTCCCTCTCTCCCTCCCTTCCCCTCTCTATAAAAATAAAGAAATATTTTTTTTAAAATAGACACAGATGGACATTTCATAATACTTAAGGGAAGAATCTATTAGGAAGACATAAACATTATAAAATATATGCACCTAATATGAGTGTGTATATATTTTTCATATATATATGAAAAATCTTTGAGGACTTCAAGATAGACACATCAACACACTTATACTAGAGGATTTTAACACCCCACTGTCAAAAAGGGAAAAAATCTTCCAAACAAAATATCAACAAGTTTATTGTAGCACTGAATAACACACTAGATCAAAAGGACTTTACTGGTTATATATATATATATCCTGTGTGTATATGTGTGTGTGTGTGTGTGTGTGTGTATCCTTTCATCCCAAAAGAACAAAAAATACACATTTCTTACAAATGCACATGGAACATTTTCTTTAAAAAAATTATTTTTATAATTTTAGATACAGGAAAAGTCAGGGAGAAAGAGATGGAGAGTAACATCAATGTGTGGTTGCCTCTTATAAGCCCCTAACTGGGAAACTGAAAGATATCAAGGCATATGACCTCACTGGGAATGGAACCAATGACATTTTGGTTCTCAGACAGGTACTAAATTTATTGATTCACATCAGCCAGGTGCACTATTTTCAAAGACAGACCACATGATAGCACACAAAACAAGCCTCAACAAATTCAAGAAAATTGAAATCATATCAAGCATTTTCTCACACTGCAATTGTTTGAAACTAGAGACCAACCTCAAGGAAAAAACTCAGAAACATTAAAATTTATGGAAACTGCAGAGTGTGCTATTAAACAATGAATGGGTTAATAATGACATCAAGGAAGAATTTTAGGAGTTTCTGGAAGCAATGAAAATAAACACACAAGAGTCCAAAACATATGGGACAGAGCAAAGGAAGTCCTGACAGGCAAGTTCATAGCAATACAAGTCTACTTAAAAAAGATAGAATCATTTCAAATAAATAACTTTACTACACAGCTACAAAAATTGGAGGAACAACAACAAACAATGCCCTGAGTAAGAAGAATAAAAGAAATAATCAAGATCAGAGCAGAATTATATGACATAGATACTAAAAGAAAAATTGAAAGGATCAATAAAATCAGGAGCTGCTCCTTTGAAAAGATAAACAAAATTGACAAGCCTTTAACTAGACTCATCACAAAGAAAAGAGAGAGGACCCAAATAAACACAATCAGAAATGAAAGAGGAGGGATTACAACTGATACCACAGAAATACAAAGGATTGTAAGAAATTAGTATGAAGAACTATATGTGAAGAAATATGAAAGGCTAGATGAAATGAACAAATTTCTAGAAAAATATAATCTTCCAAAAATCAATGAAGAAGCAGAAAGCCCAAACAAATCGATAACAGCTGATGAAATTGAAGCAGTAATCAAAAATCTCCGAGCACACAAAAGCCCTAGACTGGATGGTTTCACAGAAGTTAACAGAACATTTAAGGAAGAGCTAACCCCTATCCTTCTCAGACTATTTTTAAAAATCCAATTAAAGGGCAGCCTCCAAACTATGCAGTCAGCATCATCCTAATCTGAAAACCAGATAAAGACACAAAAAAGAAAGAAATCTACAGGCCAAAGTTGCTGATAAACATAGATGCTAAAATCCTCAACAAAATATTGGCAAACCTCATCCAATAATAGATTGAAATGATTATACACCATGGTCAAGTGGAATTCCTCCAAGGGATGCAAGGATGGTTTAATACCACAAATCAGGAAATGCAATACATCACATAAACAAAAGGAAAGACAAAAATCACATGATCATATCAGTAGGTCCGGGAAAAAACATTTCATAAAGTACAGCAACCACTTGTGGTAAAAACACTCAGCAAAATGGGAGTAGAGAGAACATATCTCAACATAATAAAGTCCATATACCATAAACCTACATCATTCTCCATGGGCAAAAACTAAAAGCTTTCCCACTAAGATCTGGAACAACACAAGAAAGTCTGCTTTCAACACTTCTATTCAACATACTTTTGGAAGTTCTACCCACAAGATTAGACAAAAATTAAATAAATAAAAGGCATCAAAATTGGAAAGGAGGAAGCCAAACTGTCATTGTTTGCAGATGACATTATAATATCTAGAAATCCCAATAGGTTCCACCAAAAAACTACTTGACATAATAAGTGAATTTGGCAAAAGAGCAGGATACAGAGTCTGTATTCAGAAGTCAAAAGCATTTTTTTGTTCACCAATCAAATCTCAGAAACAAATATTAGGGGAAAAAAGTTCCATTTGCTATTGCTACAAGAAAAATAATGTGCCTAGGAGTAAACATAACCAAGTAGGTAAAAGAATTGCACAGAAAACTACAGAACACTGAAAAATGAAATTAAAGAAGACACACAAAAAATGGAAGCATATACCATCCTCATAGATTGGAAGAATTAACAGCAAAATGTCCATACCACCCAAAGCAATTTATACATTCAATGCAATCCCCATTAAAATATCAATGACATATTTCACAGATTCAGAACAAACATTTCAAAAATTTATATGGAACCGCACATGACCCTGAATAGCTGCAGCAATTTTGAGAAAGAAAAATAAAATAGGAAGGTTCACAATACCTGATACCAAACTATATTACAAGGGCACTGTAATCAAAACAGCCTCGTACTGGCATAAGAGAAGACACATAGACCAATGTAACAGAACAGAGCCCAGAAATAAACCCATGTCTCTATGTTCAATTAATATTCAACAAAGGGGGCAGAAGCATAAAATGGAGTAAAAAAGCCTCTTATCAAATGGTGTTGGGAGATCTGGATAGGTACACGCAAAAAAATGAAACTTGATCACAAAACTACATCATACAAAACACACACTCAAGATGGATAAAATATTTAAATATAAGTTGTGACACCATGAAAGTCTTAGAGGAGAACATAGGCAGGAAAATGTAAGATATTCCACACAGCAATATATTCACCAATATGTCCCCTAGAGCAAGGGATATAAAGGAAAGAATAAAAAACAAAATGGGACTACACCAATTAAAAAACTTCTGCACAGCTAAAGAAATCAAGAAAATGGGAATGGAACCATATGCATGGGAAAATATATTTGCCAATGATACCGTGGACAAGTGTTTGATCTCCAAAATGTATAAAGAATGCACATTACTCCACTCCAGGAAGACAAAAAATCCAACTGAAAAATGGGCAAAGTACCTGAACAGACACTTCTCCCAGGAAGACCTACAGAGGGCCCAGAGACATATGAATGGATGCTCAGCATCGTTAGCCATCAGAGAGATGCAAAGTAAAACCACAGTGAGATACTACATCACACCAGTCAGAATGACCATCATTAACAAATTAACAAAGAAGTGCTGGTGACATTGTGGAGAGAAGGGAAGCCTAATACACTGTTGATGGGAATGCAGACTGGGGCAGCCACTGTGGAAATCAGCATGGAATTTCCTCAAAAAACTAAACTAAAAAAGGAACTGCCTTTTGATCAGACAATTCCACTGCTAGGAGTATAACCTAAGAATCCTGACACACCAGTTCCAAAGAACCTATGCATCCCAATGTTCATAGCTGAACAATTTACAGTAGCCAAGTGCTGGAAGCAACCTAAGTGCCCATCAGTAAATGAGTGTATCAAAAAACTGTGGTACATTTACACAATGGAATGGTATACAGCAGAAAAGAAGAAGGAGTTCCTACCTTTTGCGATAGGATGAATGGAACTGGAGAACATTATACTAAGTGAAATAAGCCAGCCAGTGAAAGACAAGTATCATGATCTCACCTATAAGTGGAACTTAATCAACAAATTAAGAAGTAGCAAAATAGCACTGGAGACATGGAAATAAAGAACAACATGACAGCAACAAGAGGAGAGGATGGAGGGGCATAACAGGGGAAAGTAGGAGAGGGTCAAGTCAAGGAACATGTATAAAGACCCAAGGACAAAGACTAGGGGGTGAATTGAATGTAGGTGGTGAAAGGTGGGTAGGCAGGGAAGAGTAATGGGGGGAGATGTGCACAATTGTAATTGAAAGACAATTTTAAAAAAGTAAATCATTAGTATAGATTTCACAAACTAGTAATGATGCCTTCTTTACCCTATTATTAAAAGGGGAGAAAATTTAGCCTTTGGGCCCTTTTCAGCTAGTTTCCTGAAAAGCTTTTTCAGCTCTGCCTCCAGAAGAGAACACGAATTTATCCATTTCCTTCCTTCCTTCCTTCCTTCCTTCCTTCCTTCCTTCCTTCCTTCCTTCCTTCCTTCTGAAAATATTCTTATCCAGAAATAATCTTCTCTTGCTATTTACTTCTCTACATTTGTTCTTGTCCACAATTCTTTATATGTCAGCTGACATTATCTTTTAAAAATGTAAATGAGATTATGGTCTTTCCCAAATTAAAACTATTCACTAGATTCCCATTGCACTTGGAATAAAGCCCACGTTATTTTTTAATTATTTTTTTTATTCTTGGTTTTAGAGAGAGGGGAAGGGATGAAGAAAGAGAGGTAAAGAGAAATTGATGTGAAAAAGAATCATCAATTGGCTGCTTCAACTAGACACCAAAACTGCAACCCATGCATGTGCCCCCACTGGGAATCAAACTGACAAGCTTTTGATTGGTGGGTGGTGATGCCCAATCAAATGAGCCAAAATGGCCAGGGGCAAAATCCACATACTTTATGATGGCCCTTAAAGTCCTATTTCTTTTTTTCACTCCATGCCATTAAAAATGAGCTATTCTAATGTTCATAGCAGCACAATTTAAAATAACCAAGTGCTGGAAGCAACCTAATTGCCCTTGAGTACATGAGTGGATCAAAAACTATGTACATTTACCCAATGGAATACTACACAGGAGAAAGGAGCTCCTACACTTCATGACAGCTTGGATAGAACTGGATAGCATTATGCTAAGTGAAATAAGCCAGGCAGCGAAAGAGAAATACCATGATTTCACCTGTAAGTGGAACCTAATCAATAAAATAAACAAGTAAGTAAAATACAACCAGAGACATTGGTTGAAATAAAAAACAAACTGACAGTAAGAAGAGAGGAGGGAGAAGAGTGATAGTAGGGAATAATTGGGGAAAGACCATCAAGGAACATGTATAAAGGACACATGGACAAAGCCAAAGGTGGTAGATTCCAGAGTAGGAGATGGGGATGAGTGGGGAGGGTAAGTGTGGTGGGGAGAAAATGGAGACAACTGTACTTGAGCAATAAAAAAAATGAGCTATCCCCTTAGTTACTAATTTATTAATGATCAATATAGCAGGTTTATTCCCACTCAGGATACTTAGATTTGCTATCCTTTTAGTCTACAGTTCTTTAGTTCCTCATCCATTAATTTATGCTTGTTTTTTCTCTACCATTTGGGCCTCAACTCAAATCAGAAGTAATCCTCAATGTTAGGTTTCCTTCTCTGATCATTTTATATACAGTATTGCCCACCAATGTTATTATTATTAAGTGACATTCTCCATTATATGTTTTATGGTTTTCATAGCTCATATCACTAACTGAAGCAAAACAATATGTTGAAGATAAGGTAAGGAAAATTGTATATATACTAAACAATAAATAAAAGAAAGCAATATATATTAAAACTAACAAGCAGTAAGCAAAGAAATTTTCTGCTACTATAGAACTCATATTCAAAGAAGAGCATAAATAATTTTAAAACTATGTAAGTAACATGTAATGTTATTTTGGAAAGCAATAATTGTTTCAAGAAAAGCAAAATCAAAGGACAAAAGGATAAATATATGTATTTTTTAAAAGGTGCTATAATACATCTAACCAAAAGAAACCTTACAGGGTAATCTGACCTTAATTTTTTAACTGCATAAGTCATGCTACATAGTTATGCCCCAGCATATAATTTATTTAGTGTAGATAACAGGCTGACAGCTCTGGTGAGGAGGGATTTGATGAGTGGAGGGACTGAATGAAAAAGAAAAAATGACTCATGGACATGGAATATAATTTGTGAATGCAAAAAGAGGAGTGAGTGGAGGTAAAAGAGAGCATAAGGGAGATAAATGGTAATAAAAATATAATAAAATAAACTATTAAAAAGTTTATATTTGCCCTAAACAACCCCTGTTCATTGTTTCTGTGCATCTAGGCTAACACACCTTTAAAATGCTTGTTTTTTGAACCCCTCAGAAACATAACCACCCTCAAGAGAGCACATAATTTGGCTAAATATACTATAATCCAATCCCCATCTTGCTTTCTCACACAATTGCGTAATTTTTCCTATTTCCTTCATAATTAATTCAAAATGTATAAAATAAACTGCAAGGCTGTTTTTCAGAGCACTTGGGATCTCGCTTCCTGGCAATTGCTACCAGTTTGATCAAACAAACTCAAAAATTCTCTACATATTTGGGTGTTTCTTACATTGACAGTTATTCTTGGCATCTGGGAATGATAATTTATTTAGATTGAGTGGTCAGGAAAGGCTTTTCTGTGGTGATATTTTAGCAGAAGAATGAATAAAGTGAAGCAGTGAGTCAGCCATGCAAGAACCTGGGAGAAGAGTACAGTAAGCTACAAGAACAGCAGAAAATTCCTGAAAAGGGGTTAACCTTAGCTGTGTGAGAAAAGACAAGAAGGACAGTATGGCTAATGATAAAGACCAAAGAAACTAAAGAAAATATTTAAATCATGGTGCTATAAGCTTTTGTAAGCACTTTCAATTTTATGTTAAGCAGAATGTAAGGCCAATGCAAGGATATCTCAGCAAAGAAATTATCTGATTTGATTTGTACATTAAAGTCTTTACACTGGTTGTTACTATATGAAACAGAGAAAGTAGGGAGAGACCAGTAGGAGCATTGTCGCTGTGGTCCACATTAAAAATAATGGCAGTTTGGAACAAGGTGCACATTTGAGTGAGGAGGTGATCAGTTTAGTTGAGGACACGTTCTTTTGAGATTCCAGTGAAACATTAAACTAGAAGTAATGAGCTGATTTTTAATCATATAACTTTAAAATTTGGGAAAAAAGTATGGATTTGAAAGCCCTGGATGGTGTAGCTCAGTGGATTGAGCGTGGGCTGCAAACCAAAGCATCGCAGGTTCGATTCCCAGTCAGGGCACATCCCTGGGTTGCAGGCCACGGCCCTCAGCAACTGCACATTGATGTTTCTCTCTCTCTCTCTTTCTCCCTCCCTTCCCTCTCTAAAAATAAATAAATAAAATCTTTAAAAAAAAAAGAATGGACTTGAGACTTAAACTTGGAAATTGTTTAAATCTAAGAAAGGAGAGATCACTAGATTGTAAGTATAAATACAGAAGTTGTGGCTGAACCTAGAGGCAATCAAACATCAAAAGATTTGTAACTGAATGCAGATCCAGCTACCCACCACTTCAAAGACAATACTTAAGAGGCAAGTGCCAATATAAATAAAAGTGGTTTTATATTTGCCAATGATACCTCAGACAAGGGTTTGATCTCCAAAATATATACAGAACTCACACGACTCCACTCCAAGAAGACAAACAACTCAATTAAAAAATGGGCAAAAGTCTTGAACAGACACTTTTCCAAGGAAGACCTACAGATGGCCCAAAGACATATGAATAGATGCTCAGCATCACTAGCCTTCAAAGAAATGCAAATTAAAACCACAATGATACACTACTTCACACCAGTCAGAATGGCCTTCATAAACAATTCAACAAATAATGTTGGAGAAGACCTGGATCTGGAATAGTGCATTGTTGGTGGGAATGCAGACTGGTGCAGCCACTGTGGAAAACAGTATGGAATTTCCTAAAAAAAACTAAAAATGGAACTTCCTTTTTGTTGGGAACTGCCCTGCCTGGTTTCAGAAGCTGTAACCCCTGCCAAGGTTAAGGCGGAGGGAACGACCTTGGGACTATAAACCACCAAGGAGACAAGCTTATCTCCCTGGCAGGAGCACCACTTCTCCTTTTACTTCACCCTGCCTGGCCCCCAGTGCTTGTTCAGTTAGCCAATGATGGGTAAGATTCCCCAAGTGGGGAATGACCTAAGACAGGCACAATCACGTGGGAGGCCCCCAAGGAAGGACTTTGGGGGCTACAGCAAAAGGGGGTGATGGACCCTCGCCCCTCAGCTTTGACATAGCCTGAGTCCTCATTGTCTGTGAGAAAATCTCCTAATCTCTTGGCTGCCTTACTTCCCTTGCTCCACCTGAGCCTGAAACAGTGACAGAGGGTGGTGCAACCCTGTGCTGAAAAGGGCAGGTTCCCTGGGTGATCAGGCCTAAGAAAGAATATGTAAAGTCCTGTGAAACCTGCTTTGTTTAGAATGCTCTCAATTGAATGATAAGGGTCCAAGGAAAAAGTAAGTTTGTTCCTTAAAGTTTTTACAGCTCTTTAGCTATCTGACCCTGACTCAAAATAGGCCCTCAGAGTTTCTTGTTATTTGATCCTTACTTCCAGGCAATGAGTAATGAGCTTTACCTGAACTCCTGTGTAAACCAACCCAATAAAAGCCATTGAGGAAAAGGCTCTTGGTCCTTCTCCTTTGAGAGATCGGCCACCTTTCCTCCCCAAGTGGATCATGTCTTGGTAGACTTATTCTCATCCATGGTAGATGGGGGGCCTGGTGGACAAAGCTCCTTTACACCTTTTGACCCAGCAATTCCACTGCTAGGATGATATCCTAAGAGCCCTGAAACACCAATCCAAAAGAACTTATGCACCCCAATGTTCATAGAAACAAAATTTACAATAGCCAAGTGCTGGAAGCAACCTAAGTGCCAACAGTAAATGAATGGATCAAGAAACTATGGTACATTTACACAATGGAATACTACACAGAAGAGAGAAAGAAGAAGCTCTTACCCTTTGGGACAGCATGGATGGAACTGAAGAGCATTATACTAAGTGAAATAAGCTGGGTGATGAGGGACAAATACCATATGATCTCACCTTTAACTGGAATGTAATCAACAAAAGGAAAAAGCAAACAATATATACTCAGAGACATTGAAATTAAGAACAATCTAACAATAGCCAGAGGGGAGGTGGGAGGGGATAATGGGGGGAAGGAGGGAAGGGTATTCAGGAACAACAGTAAAGGACACATGGGCAAATCCAAGAGGGAGGGTGGAAGCAAGGGAGGGAGGTGGGTTTGGAGGGGGTAGGGGGAGGGCTGAGGAGAAAATACAGACAACTGTAATTGAACAATAATCAAATAATTTAAATAAAATAATATAAAATAAAAGTCATTTATTTTGAAAAACTTTAAAAAAAAGAACAATCTAACAGTACCCAGTGGGGAGGGGAGCAGGGACAATGTGGGGAAGGGTTTTCAGGAACTACTCTAAAGGACACATGCAATAAACCAAGGGAGAGGATGGAAACAAGGAAGGGAGGTGAGTTTGGTTAGGTTGGGGGGAGTGGTCAGGGGAAAATGCAGACAACTGTAATTGAACAACAATACAATAATTTAAATAAATAAATAAATGTAGTTTTATTCAGGTGCCAACAAGCTGGAAGATGGGAAACTCTTGTCTCAAAGCCCATCTTAGCATCTCAGGCATCCTGGCTCGTTTACATAGGGGAACCATGGAAAGAAGAGAACTAAAAAATTTCTGGCAATGAGCAATTTCTCAACTCTGTACTAGGGTGGTTTCAGTGTTATCTCCTGTGTTCATCATCATGTAGTTTCATAGCTTTATCTACAGTTTCACTGTTGACATCTGGGAACAGGATGTACAGACAGCATTTCTGCTTCTGGTATGAGTTGCTGATACCTGCCCAATTTCTTATCGTCAAGGTCATTCCTTGGTTAAGCAAAACTGCAACTGCTGATGTCTATACAACACAAGGAAATTTTTAGTATGAGTTGTTAGTACAGCCTATTCTATAATTACCACCTGATTAGTATTATGTGTTTACTTTAATCATTGTTATATATTGACAAAAAGAGGAATGAGAAATGACACTGAGAGGGAAAAAGTATTAAGTATAAAAACAATGAGAGGGTGTATCCTAGAAGCCACATAAAAATGGTTTCTAAGAAAAAAAATAATCTTTTGGATCAACATTGCCAATATCATAAGCATAATAACTTAGAATTGACCATTAAATTTGGCAGTAAGAGGTGGTTAGTGTAACTGCACAAAACTTCATTTCTTTAATGTGGTTTTATTTTTTTAATGTGGCCTTTTTTCCCTTTCTTGCATTCTGATTCATCTACCTACCTCCCTCTCCCTTGCATATTCATGCCCTTAATCATTAAGCTTTTAGGACATCAGATTCTAGTCAGCAGCAAACTTACAAAAAAAGCCTCAGGTCTATTGACCACAGAAACAGAGTTTTTGGTCAAGTTAATGCTAACATGGCTTCAGTTGTGTACGAGGAGAATGACCTACAGACCACATTCTCACAGAACCAGAAAGAACAATGCCATGACTGGCATCCTTACTCTAGCTCCAGCCAGTCAAAACAGCCTACAAACTTAACTTTTTTAGCTACTATGATTAATGATTTTTTCACTATATAACCCAACCGCTGGAAGCCATTGGGGAGCCTGGTCTTCGAGCATTAGTTTACCTGTGACTCACAGATTGGTGCCATTTACTCAAATAATAAACTTTTACTTTCCTACAAACTTTTGTTTGAAATTTACTGGGCTTTAAAGCTCACAGGCAAGTATAACACTTCAGTCTGGTAACAATTTTGACACCCCACATGGGGGTCCTTTTTGCCTATGGGTTTTGGGACCCCAGTCTTGGGCTTGCCATTAGGCCCTCACCTACAAGCTGCCTGACCTGCTGTTTCAGAGGCAGAGACTGGATGATTGTCTGTGACTGAGCATCCCCAACCTACGGCCCTTTTGTTTGCAGCTAAGAAACAAGGAATTTAAAGGCGTACATTTGAAATTTTCTCTGTTTTTAGAAATCAAAGATGTCTTCTGTAAGGCTTCATGACTCTGATCCCCCCCAAAACCACCCTCTTCTAAGCTTGTGGAAACATTAACGAGAACAAGGAGACAAGTTTTCCTGATAAAACTTAGCTTGTTTGTTTGATCTCATGACTATGGGAAACCCATTCATAAAGCTTGTTTGTGTTACCTCTTCCAGACATGGGAAAATGTGGTGGGAGCTAAGAGGAAATAATCTTATAAATTTGTTTTGATAGTCCCTCTCTCTCCCAGACTCGGGGAAACTCAGCAGAATCCAGAGGTTTTGTTTATTAGTTTGCTTATTTATTATTTGTGTGAGCCTCATCTTCTAAAAAAGGGGCCTATTGTGACTGCATTTCAGCAAACTCTGAATGAGTTTGCAGCAGATGCTCATCCCAACCTAATCTGAGGCAGCTCTTGTCTCACATAGACTGAACTTACTGGGTTTTGTGTTTGTCCCCTTTAAGCAAAGAATACTAGTGGTCTGAAATATATAGCAGAGAGTTTGTGCCACCCAACTTGTACTGCTTCTGGTGTATTGAGTCTTACTTGCTACTCCTCAACTGTTATAATTTACAACTGTTTATTCACTAGCAACTGTCTAATCCTAAGACTGATCTAACATTACTCAAGCTAAAATAAAATTATTTTTGCTATGGGCCTTAATAATGTGAGTAATTCCACTTCTATAATTCATTGTAGCCCCCTGGACTGTATTTTATAGAACTGTGGAACATTTAGCTATGGAACCATGGAAAGAAAGATTTTTTTTGTTTGCAGAGTAGCATGACAACAGTATGACTTAGACTCAGAGGAACACTGGCCAGAGGATAGATCTCTAAATTACATTATCATCTTACAGCTAGAACTATTTTGTAACAGGAAGCAGAAATAAGACAAGATCCCCTATGTACAAGTGTCCATGTTACTATATCAGAAAAGACCTCTTCAGATAAAATGTTAACTTTTGGTATCAAAAGAGAGAAATCAATGCAGCCTCTTCTGTTGGAAAACGCTTTAGAGGAAGAGGGTTATGATTATATAATGCAACTGAATTCAGCATTGACTCCTGCTACCATGCATACTGCCCCACCCCCTTATAAGAATAACAAAGCTGCAGTACAGGCAACACCCCCTTTTCTTATGTATCAGCAGAAAATCCAAAAACTATCAATATAGAAATGGACTTTCCTTCTCATACCAAAAGAGGTACACAATGTGGTCAGGGAACTTTCCCAATCCAGGCATGGAAATACCCTTTAAGACAAATATTAATTGGAGAACAAAATGCAAATAGCCAGCCAGCAGAAATAGTATGGATATATACTTTTCCCCCACCTCAGACCACATTAACTTGTAAAATACTGTGCTGACATACAGAGAGGACTCTAAGAATGAAAAGTCTCTTGCTTTTACCTTTACTTATTGACCAATCTTGATGAACATTCAGCAAATGTTGAATACTCTCCTCACTGCTGAAAAATGGCAAACCATTTTAGAAAAAGCTAGAATAGAAACTAAACATCTACACAATAATTTTAAAAAACCCTCAAAATCTGACTAGGGCTAATTCCCACAATTGACCCCTGCTGAAATATTAATGACTGGGATTTACCTAATTTGAACATCACAGAGTTGTATTCTGGCCAGGTTCAAGAAAGGAGTACCCAAGAAAACAAATTTTTTTTGCAGTAAAGTTCAAATATTCAAAAATGAGCTGAGAAAAATCCTTCAGAATCCTTGGAGTAAATTAGTCAGTTCTACTGTCAGTACACGGACCAAGCTATTGATGTTCCTAAAAACAAAGGTCATTAACACGGCCTTTATAACTCAGAATGCATCAGCATTACAAAGGAAAGTCCAAAGGCTGATGTTGCTTATGGGATGCCAACTTCACAATTGATAGAAATTTCTTTTAAGGTCTTCAGTAGCCAAGACTAGGATTCCAAGATATGTGTGGGGGGAGTGGGCAGGACAAGGAACAAAGCTACATGGCTAAAGGCTGGCTATAACTCTGAAACCAGAAGGACATGAAAAGACAACAAATAACGTAGGACCTGCCTCCCCACCCTAAAGTGTCCAACTGAGAAGACAGCCAAAACTAGGTCCAAACCAGTGTGCCTATTGCAAACAAAAAACAAAAAATTTAGAAAAAGAATTGCCTAATCTTGAGTCAGTGTCCAGGACACTCAAAGTTCAACAGAAATTCACTGCAAATTCCTGAGAGTGCAGACAGTGATCAGGAATGATGGAATCAATGGGCTTTATTTCAAAATAATGGCTCTTTTAACATCAACCACATGGAACCTCAGGTCACACTAGCAGTGGAAGACTGATTTATTGACTTCTTAATTAACACACAATCCACTTACTCTATTAAGAATACTAACAATTGGGGGGATCAGGGAAGTCTAAACAAAAGGTTGAGTCAGCATTCAAAGGTTGTTTCTCCAACCTTTGAACTGCAAAATGTGAAATCCTTCCTTAAGAAATAACTTTCTATTTTCTAATTTCTAATTCTTTAAAATGCAATGTTAGGTTGTTTAGTTGGTATTTCTCATTTTTTGAGATAGATTTGTAAGGATATAAACTTTTATCATTACTGTTTTTGCTGCATCCCAGAAGTTTTGATATGTCATGTTGTCATTCTCATTTGTCTATATATATCTTTTGACATCACCTTTTATTTCTTCCTTGACCCAATTATTTCTTATTAGTATGCTGTTTGATCTATACATATTTGTGGGGGGGTTTTACTTTATTGTTTTCAGTTGATCTTTAGTTTCAAATCATTGTTATCAGAGAATATACTTGGTATGTTTTCAATCTTCTTGAATATGTCTAGGCTTGTTTTGTGACCTGTCATATAGTGTACCCTTGAAAATGTTCCATGTGCACTAGAGAAAAATGTATAATCTGATTTCTGGGATGAAAGGCTGTGTAAATGTCTAGTATGTTTGAGTTAACATGTTGTTTAAGGCTTATATTTCTTTATTACATTTCTGTTTGGGTGATCTTTCTAGAGTTATCAATGGAGTATTAAGGCCCCCAACTACAATTTTATTTTTGTCTGTTTTTTGCCTTTTTTTTTTAGTTTTCTTAATAGTGGCTTTACATATTTTTCTGCTCCCTGATTGGGTTTGTCCATCTTTGTCTGTTAGCTTTGTTATCTTAAAATCTGTTTTGTCAAGTATAAGTATGGCTACACCTGCTTTTCTGTGAATGTTCTTTATTGGAGAATCATTATCCAAACTTTCACACTGAGTCTAACTTTATTTTTGCAGCTGAGATTCATGTATATTGTGTCCTGAAGGCACAATATACTTGGGCATTTTTAAAAATACAATCTGCAACTTTGTGCATCTTTATTGGTGCATTTAGCCCACTTATGTTTAGAGTAGTTATTGATGTATGAGGATTTCCTGTAGCCATTCTATATTTTGTTTTCTGGTAGCACTGTGCCTCCATTGGTTCTTATTTTGTGTTTCAATCTGATGTTTTGTTTGATAGTATTTCAGAGTTCTTTCCCCTTTTTCTCATTTTTAATCCATGTGTCTCAGTTTGAGAGGTTTTGGTGCTGTTGTTGTGTGTATGTTTTCCATTTGGCTTATGAAAAAAAATGTCCTATGTAGAGTAGTTTATTTTCTTTTCAATGCATCTGATCTTCCTCCTTATTTGCACGTTCTGATCTGTACTTCCTCACTTGTCGTGTTTTTGTTGTCACAAATTATCCCTGTTTATGTTGTGAGTTTGTTGGTGAACATACACATAGTTTTGTGATCTTTTGTACTTTATTTTAGGTAGAATAACCTTGAGTATTTTTCTGAAATTGAGGTTTTCTGGTGGCAAATTCACTCAAATTTATGTCGTGGAAAGTTTTTATTTTTCCTTTATATCTAAAAGATAAAGTTGCTGGATATGTTATTCTTGGCTGGTAATTTGTCTCTTTCAGGAGCTTAAATATATTCGGGAGCTTGGCTGGTTACACTCTCTTTTACATTGCAGCATTTCTGCCGAGAAGTCCAATGATAACCTAATGGGTTATCTTTATAGGTTACTTTCTGCTTTTCCCTGTGTGCCTTGATAATTCTTTGTCATTCATTTTTGATAGTTTTTAAAAATAATTTTAATAGTTTATTTTTATTGTATTTTTTCATTAGCATTTTTCTTCTTTATATCCTCTTCCACCTCCAACCACCTCCTCTCCTCCAACAATTACAATGCTGTTGTACATGTTCCTGAGTTCTTTTTCTTATTTGCTTAATAACTCCACCCCCAGAGCTGTCAGCCTGCTCTCTACCTATGAGTTTGTCTCTATTTCACTCTTATTCTGTTTGTTCATTAGATTCCACATATGAGTGAAATCATATGGTACTTGACTTTCTCTCATTGGCATATTTTACCAAGCATAATGTTCTCCAGGTCTATCCAGGCTGTCACAAATGGTAAATTTTTCTTCTTTTTATGACCAGGCAATAGTCTATTGTGGAAATGTACCACAACTGTTTTATTCACTCATCTAATGTTAAACACTTCGCCTGCATCCAATTCTTGGCTATTGTAAATAACACTGCAATGGACACGGGGTATGTATATATATTTTTAATTAGTGTTTCAGATTTCCTTGGATAAATTCCCAGAGGTGGAATCACTGGATCATTAGGTAGTTCCGTTCTTAGTTTTTTGATGTAATTCTGCACCACTTTCCACAGTGGTTGCATAATCTACATTTCCACCAACAATACACTAGTTTCCCTTTTCTCCACATCCTCACCAGCACTTGTTTGTTGATTTATAAATGATAGCCATTCTGATTCCTGAGGGGTGATATGTCATTGTGGTTTTAATTTGCATTTCTCTGATGATTAGTGATGTTGAGCATCTTTCAATAGGCCATCTGTATGTCCTCTTTGGAAAAGTATCCTTTCAGGTCCTTTGCCCATTTTTTAAAATTAGATTTTTTTTTTGGTGTTGTTTCATAAGTTCCTTATAAATTTTAGATATTAACCCCTTATCAGATGTATCAGCAAATAAGTTCTTTTAATCAGTGGGTTGTCTTTTAAGTTTGTTGATGGTTTCCCTTGCCATGAAAAACCTTTTTAGTTTGATGTAGTCATGTGTGTGTGTGGTTTTTTTTTTTGGTTCCCTTGCCCAAAGATATATATATTTAAAAAAAAATGTTACTTCAAGAAATATCTGGGATTTTACTGATATGTTTTCTTCTAGAATTTTTTAATGGTTTTGAGTCTAATATGTAAGACTTAATTCATTTTTAGTTTATTCCTCTATGTAGCATAAGAAGGTGTTCCAGTTTCATTTTTTGCATGTATCTGTCCTTTACCCAACACTATTTATTAAATAAACTATCTAGCCCACTGTATGTTTTTGATGCCTATGTCAAATATTAATTGATTATAACTGTGTAAATTTATTTCTGGGCTCTTTATCCTGTTCTATTGACTTATATGTCTGTTCTATGCCAGTACCATGCTGTTTTGATTACTATGGCTTTATAGTATAGTTTGATATTATGTAGCGTGATGCCTCTAGATATATTCTTCTTTCTGTAAGATCACACTAATAGTTCTGTGATACCTCCATAGTATTTTCATAGGGTTATCATTCATTCTATAAATTGCTGTGGGCAGTATGGATATTTTAATGATGTGTATTCATATCCGTGAACACAGTGTATGCATCTTCTTAGTTTCTTTCTTCAGTGTTATAATTTTCTAAGTACACGCCTTTTATATTTTTGGTTAAATTTATTCCTAGGTATTTTATTCTTTTTAAAGCAATTTTGAATGGGATTGTTTATTAATGTCATGTTTTGATAGCTCATTATTGTCATAAAATGCCATTAATTTCTGGATATTAATTTTGTATCTTTCTACTTTATTGAATTCACTTATCAGTTCTAGTAGTTTATTGGTGGTTTCTTTAGGGTGCTCTCTATAAAATATCATGTTATCTGATATTTTTCTTATTAATGTATCTTAGTAATGACATTTTTCTTATTATTTCGAATTTGGAAGTCTTTTATTTTTCTTGTTTAATTGCTATGTCCAGGACCTCCAGTACTATGTTGAATAAGAGTGCTGAGAAAGGATATCCATGTCTTGTTCCCAACGAAAGGGACAATGTGTAGATGTTGACCACTGAGTATGATGTTGGCAGTGCATTTGTTATATGTGGCCATTATTACATTGAGATATGTTTTCTCTAGTCTCACTTCACTGAGAGTTTTTATCATAAATGTGTGCTGGATATTATCAAATGCTTTTTCTTCATCTATTTATATAATCATTTCATTTTTAACCTTTATTCATTTATGTGGTATATCACCGTTATTGACTTGTGTATACTATATCAACCTTGCATCCCCAGAATGAATCACACTTGATTGTGGTAGATGATCTTTTTGATGTGTTACTGTATTTGGTTTACTAATATTTCATTGAAAATTTTAGCCTGCATATTCATTAGAGATGTTGGCCTATAATTTCATTTTATTGTCTTTATCTGTTTTGGATTTAGGACAATGCTGACCTTGTAAAGTTAGAATTGGAGTCTTCATTCTTAAATTTTGGGGAATAATGTGAATAGTGGTATTAATTCTTCTTGGTGTAATTTTTCAAATTCACCCATGAAGTCATCTGGTATAGGGCTTTTGCATTTAGGCTTTATGATTACTGCTTCAATTTCACTAGTTGTAATCTGTCTATACAGATTTTCTGATTTTTTCCTGATTTAGTGTTGGAAGATTGTATGTTTCTAACACTTTATTCATTTCATCAAGATTATCCAGCTGTTAGCATATAGTTTTCATAATATTTTATTATAATTCTTTGTAATTTTTGGAGTTAGTTGTTACTTCTCTTTCATTTCTAATTGTAATTATTTGAGTACTCTATTTTTATTTTTATTTTCTCTTTTTTTGAAGAGTCTGGTTAAAGGCTTGTCAATCTTGTTTATCTTTTCAAAAAGAAAACAACTCTTGGATTCATTGATGTTTTATATTGTTATTGTAGATTACTTTGTATATTTCTTTTCTGATCTTCACTATTTCCTTCTTTCCACCAACTCTGGTCTCCATTTGTTGTTCTTTTTCAAGTTCCTTTAAGTGAAAAGTTAGATAGCTTACATGAGTGGTTTCTTGTTTGTTGAGATAGGCCTGTACTGCTATGAATTTCCCTCATAGTACTGCTTTCCTTGTGTCCAGCAGATTTTGGGGTGTTGTGTTCTCATGTTTACTTGTTTCTAGGTATCTTTAGATTTCTTCCCTGATTTTATTAACTCATTCATTGTATAATAGCATGCTATTTAGCTTTCATATCTTAGTGTATTTTTCAGTTTTTTTGTGATTGACTTTTAGTTTTATATCATTATGGTGAC
Source organism: Tonatia bakeri (assembly GCA_004024845.1). NCBI lineage: Eukaryota > Metazoa > Chordata > Mammalia > Chiroptera > Phyllostomidae > Tonatia > Tonatia bakeri. The sequence goes on from PVIA01005020.1 coordinate 43,663, forward strand.
AGAAGATACTTGATATAATTTTGATAATCTTAAATTTACTAAGTCTTGTTTGCTGTCCTAATATGTAGCCTAACCTAGAAAACTTTCCATGTGCACTTGAGAAAAATATATGTTCTGCTGCTTTGGGATAAAATAGTCTGAGAATATTAATTAAATACATTTGAACTAGTGAATCATTTTAGTTTGTCATATCCTGATTTTCACTCTGGAAGATTTATTCATTGATGTCAATGGGATGTTAAAATCCCCTCTATAACTGTATTTATGTCAGTCTCACCCTTCATGTCCATCAAGATTTGCTTTGTATAATTAAGTGCTCCTATGGTAAGTGCATAAATGTTTATTAGGTTTATATTCTCTTGTTGTATTGTTTCCTTTATTGTTATGTAGTGTCCTTCTTTCTCTCTTAATATATAGCCTTGTTTTTAAAGTGTATTTTGTTGGATATAAGTATTACTACCCCAGTTTCTTTTTTTTTCCATTTGCATGAAATTTTTTTCTTCACTTTATTTTTAGTCTGTGTGTATCTTTTGTTTTGGAGTGGGTCTTTGGAAACTGCTTATATATGGGTCTTGTTTTCTTATCTGTACAGCTACCCTCTGTCTTTGATTGCATCATTTAAGCCATTCACATTTAAAGTGATTATTTTTAAAGATTTTATTTATTTATTTTAGAAAGAGGGAAAGGAAGGGAGAAAGAGAGGGAGAGAAACATCAATGTGTTGTTGCCTCTTGCACATCCCCAACTGGGTACCTGGCCTGCAACTGAGGTATGTTCCCTGACTGGAAATTGAACCGGTGACCCTTTGGTTTGCAGATACACTCTCAATCCACTGAATCACACACACCAGGGCTGATTATTTACATGTACATATTTATTGCCATTTTATTTTGTAACCATGTTTCCCTCTCTTTCTCTCTCTTCCTCTTTTTTTCTTTCTTTCCTCCTCCTTCTCCTTCTCACAAGCCCTTTAATTTTTTTTGCAATACTAGTTTGGTGGTAACAATCTTCTTCAGCTTTTTCTTATCTGGGAACCTCTTTATTGCTCCTTCAATTTTAAATGATAGCCTTGCTGGGTGAAATAGCCTTGATTGTAGGCCCTTGCTTTTCATTACATTGAATATTTCATGCCAATTTTTTTAGGCCTGAAATGTGTCTGTTGAGAAATCAGATGCCAGATTTATGGGTGATCCCTTCTAGTTATGTAACTGCCTTTCTCTTGTGTCTTTTAAGATTCTCTCCTTGTCTTTAAGCTTTGCCATTTTAATTGTGATGTGTCTTATTGTATGCCTCTTTGGAACCATCTTGTTTGGGACTCTGCACTTCCTGGACTTGTTCATCTTATTCTTTAACCAAGTTAGGGAAGTTGTCACTTATTTTATCTTCAAATAGTTGCTTGTTTTTAATTTGTTTTGTTTTTGTTTTTGCTCTCTTTTCTTTTTCTGGTACCCTTATGATGCAGATGTTGTTATCCTTCATATGATCCTAAAACTTCTGCTAAACTATCCTCATTTGTAAATTATTTTTTCTACCACGTTTAGGTTTTTTTTCTACCTTGTCTTTCAAAGCACTGATTTGATTCTCTGTTTCATCTAACCTACTGTTTTTTCCTTTCACTGTAGTATTTACTCCAGGTATTGAATTCCTAATTTCTGACTTTTTTTTTTCAGTCTACCTGTGTTTTTACATGCTGTTGAGCATCTTTTAAATAATTACTTTGAACTCTATATCAGATAAATTGCTTGCTTCCATTTCATTTAGCTCATCTTCTGGATAATTCTCTTGTGTTTTTCATTTCAGGCCTGCTTCTTTGTCTTCCATTTTCATTGCCCATTTGTTTATATATATTAGGTAGATCTGCAAAACTTCAGTGCAGCTCTGTGTAAGACATTGCCTGTGACTGGCCCTGAACAACCTTCTTGGAGATAGCAGCAACCCCCCAGTTTGTGGTTCCCTCTCCCTGCACACATCTTACCAGTCTAGATGTGGTGATTTGGTTTCTTCTGTAAGAAACCTTGGTTATTAGTCTTTTTTCCAACTAGTCATCATTTGCTTATTCAGAATAACTTTTCTATAATTTAGTTGTGATTTAGGTTTGGTCCTAGAAGCAGGTAGCTTCCACCTACTCTGCCATCATCTTTGATCCAAGTTCCCATTTTTGACATTTTTAATCAAATATGACTTAAAGAAGGCCTTTTTAAATTGGGCAATCTGTTTGCTTCTTGGAGTTGGAGATCTAGCCTTTTCCAAAGATCTGAAAATTTGTTATGAACTATTTGTTTGAATAGACTCTCTGTTACCTTCTCTATTAATTGTATGCCTATCATATTTAAATTACTCTTTCTGATGTAATCAGACATTTCTCCTAGAGTTATTTCCATTTTTAAAAAGTGTTCAAGTCCCTCTCTTCTTCCCTCTGCATCATTTCTAGCTTTTCTGTCTTTGATATCACTAACGCTTTTCTCCATTTGGTCAGCTCTACATCCTGTGCTCTCTAGCTTATTCATTTTTTAAATCATCACCCACAGACATTTTTTAATTGCTTTTATAAAGAGAGGAAGGGTGAGAAAGAGGATAGAGAGAGAGATAGATGTGGGAAAGAAATATTGATTAGTTGCCTACTGTACAGGCCCCAACTGTAGATCAAAACCATGACCTAAGTATGTCCCCTGGCTGGGAATTGAACACACAACCTTCAGTGTGTGGGACAACACTACAACCAACAAAACTACACTGGCCAAGGCACCTGTTTATTCTTGATCTCTCTTATTAAGTTTTTCATCTTCAGAGTTTCTGTTTGGCTCAGTCTCCTTGGTAAAGTACTCATTTTGTTTGATGATTTGTTTTATGAGTTAATTAAACTGCCTTACTGTATTTTCTTGAAACTCATTGAGTTTTTCAGAACTACAATCTTTAATTTTCTGTTATTGATATAACATAGTTCTATGTATTTAAGTTTGTTTTCTGGAGACTTTTTCTGAGCTGCCTCACTACCTCAGTTATTTATATCATTTGATGGATTCCTTCTCTGTCTAGGCATCTCTGTTGTGTATGAGTGTATAAGTGGAAATAACAAAACAGATTTTTAAAAATGTTTTACAGTAGGTAGTGCTGAAGCATAGTTTTGTTTTAGCTCTCAAACTTCTCTGGTTTTTCAGATATTCACATGGAGTGTTCCTTGACAGGTTGGTGCCTCCCTTGTGATCAGCTCACTGGTCCCAAAGGAACAACCCCATAAGGGAATGCAATGTGCAATGGGACTACAAATGCATAATATCTCAGTGCTGTGCCCAATAGCCAGACACTGCTATTGGTATAGTTGTAATGCATGGAGGTGAAGTAGGTGGGGAAACCTGGCAGGCTTCTTTGTTGTTTGCCCTTCTGGCAATGGTGAACTCAGAACTCTGTTGGTCTCCTCTACATTCTGACTTTATTGACAGAGTGTACCCTATGCTCAAGAAAAATAATGATTTTGTAGTACCAGTTCTTGGACTTTCAGGTACATGCTCCATAATCCAATACAATGGGTAAACAGAAATGAGCTCTGGAATGTTATGGGAAGCTAGGCTCAGTCATGTTTATGTATTGACAAGGGAATCCTTTGTTGAGTTTTATACCTGTTCAAATTGTTAAGGCTTCAAGGGGAGGGACCAAGGGGATCTCTCATGTAGCCATTCCTTTGACATCACTTCAAAACCCTTTTTTTAAAATATTTGAGGTTAGGTCCTTCCATTTAAAGGTGAAAAGTTCCTGTGATACAAGATTTATGTGTATATACAAGAAAGTATCTTTCAAGCCATACTATAAACCAGCAAAATTCCCTAGATAAGGTGGCTAGTAGTTTTTAAGAGTTGGAGATTACAGATGTATGTATTCTGCTATTTGGCTTATGGTTTGCAAATTCTGACCAGAGCAATATTCATTAGTGCCAGGCTTCTGTATCGGAAGAATGGGAATATTAATGTAAAGTGGCAAGGAAGAATAAGTTGATATTTTAGATATTATTAAGGGCCAACTTTATTTCTTGGTTGTTCAAGATGATATTGTTTCAAATGATAAATAACAGCCTTCTTTCTGTGGATGAATTTGCACTGAGACAGCTCTCTTGACTTAAATGCACTTGCCTTGGACCCAAAGCTTCAAAGTTACTTCCCTTAAGATAATACCTGGGACTTTCAGCCAAGACAGAGGCATAGGTAGATACACTGTGCCTCTTAGCACAACCAAGAGAAAAACAACAACAAATTTAAAAACAAAGATTGGCAAGAACTGACAGAGTGTCGAACTGTGTGGAAGTCTGACAACCAAGGAGTTAAAGAAGAAACATTCATCCAGACCAGTAAGAGGGACAAAGATAGGCAGCCAAGTGGAGAACACTCACAGCAGGATGGTGACTGGAGGACTGGAATGGGTAAGGCAGTGGCTGGCAGAGCAGGCAGTCCCATATTTGCATATGGGTGGGCCAGTTGGAACAGTTGGGGAGCAGGATGGACTGCACAACCTGGGGTTCCAGTGAAGTGAGGCTTCAAAACATATGACTGACAAAACCTGTGAGGGTTGTAGTGGTGGGAAAGACTCCAAGCCTCACAGGAGAGTTTGTTAGAGAGACCCACAGGGTCCTAGAATGTACACAAAACCACCTACCTGGGAAATCAGCACCAGAAGGGTCCAATTTGCTTGTGGACAGCCACAGAAGTGACTAAAAGCCAGCAGAAAGCTAAACAAGTGCCATTGTTCTCTCTCAGAACCCTCTCCCACATGCACCACAATAGCACAGCAATGTAGGTGGCCCCACCCTTGCTAATATCTAAGGCTTTGCTTCTTACTATGTAACAGGCACACCAAGAAAAAAATGGCCCAAATGAAGGAATAGGTCAAAACTCCAGAAAAAATACAACTAAGTGATGAAGAGCCAACCTATCCGATGCACAACTCAAAACACAGGAAATCAGGATGCTCACATAATTGGTTGAGCATGGTTGCAAAATAGAAGAAAAATGGAGGCTATGAAGAGTAAAATACACACACACACAGGGAACCAACAGTGACAGGAAGGAAACTGGTACCCAAATCAATGGTTTGGAGCAGAAGGAAGAAAGAAACATTCAACCAGAACAAAATGAAGGAACAAGGATTCAAATAAAATGAGGAGAGACTTGGGATCCTCAAGGACAACTTTAAACATTCCACCATCTGAATCATAGGGGTGCCAGAAGGAGAAGAGAAAGGGCAAGAAATGAAAACAATATATATGTGAAGGAATAATGAAGGAGAATTTCTCCAGTCTGGCAAGGAAGGCAGAATTCCAGGAAGTGCTGGTTCAATTCTCAGTCAGGGCATATGCCTGAACTGCGGGTTGGGTTTCAGGCCAGGTTCCACTTGCATGATTCCATTATACCTTGAACAGGACAGTTCATGGAGACAGAAAGTGGAACAGAGGGTTTGGTGGAGGGGAAGACAGAGAGCTCTTGCTTAATGAATACAGAATTTCTGTTTGGGGTGATGAAGAAGCTCAGAGAGCCTAGAGAAGTTGAACTCAAAGAAGCACACACCAAAGCACATCATAATTATATCACCCAGGACTGAAGATAAGGAGAGAGCCTTAAAGGCAGCAGGAAAGGGGGAAGCAGTTACCTGCAGAGGAGTTACCTTAAGAGTATCAGCTGATTTCGCAAAAGAAACCTTGCAGGCAAGAAGGAACTGGGAAGAAGTAATCAAAGTCATGAAAGACAAGGACTTACTTTCAAGATTACTCTATCCAGTGAAGATATCATTTAGAATGGATGGGCAGATAAAGTGCTTCCCAGATAAGGTCAAGTTAAAAGAGTTCATCATCACCAAGCCCTTATTATATAACATGTTAAGAGGACATTTTTGAAAGACATTCTAAAGAAAGGACATTCTAAGAAAAAAGAAGATAAAAAAATATGAACAGTAAAATGACAACAAACTCACAACTTTCAACAGCCAAACCTAAAAAACAAAACAAACAAAAAAAAAAAACTAAGGAAACAACTAGAATTAGAATTAGAAACAACATTTCATAGTATGTCATAATTTACTTTAAAAAGAATGTTTTTATTACATTTAAGTAGAGAATCACATGCAGAAATATGGCCAAGAAGGTTTCTTCCACTTAAATTATGTGGAACCCAAACACCAAAGCAATTAACATAACCAAGCTAGTGCAAATGATTTTCAATGCTTCATCTTGATATTTTGAGTATGTCAGCTATCTCCCACAGGATACAATATTAGTTGTTCTCAGTTAATATCTTGATTTGGTCACTATCAACTTCAACTGCTCTGCCTGACCATGGAGCATCATCCAATGAGAAATCTCTAGCAAAAAACTTCACAAGCCACTTTTAACATAATTTGCTCCATCACAGCACCTTCTCCATGTACCACACAAATCTTCTTTTCTCTTTTGCATTTCAGTTCTGTTTTTACCTTTCTTGAAATAATTAAGCATAATATGCTAAAAATGAGTATTTTCTCCATCTTCAATATTTAAATGACTGCACAAAATTCACCAACTTTAATGCTTTCACATTCACATTGTTACAACAGTTGCCACAATACAATCTAACAAAATTGTTTTGAATGATGTTAAAGACCGCTAAGTGCTACTAGAACCAGCTTATGGAAAAAAGCAAATGAACATTTTGACCAACCCCCAAATTAGAGTACTGTGAGAGACTATGTGCCCCCAATTCAATAACCTAGAAAAATGGATTCATACCTAGAAATATTTAACCTTCCTAGACTGAATCATAAGTAATTGTAAAATCTAAATAGACTGGTCAACAGTGAAGAAATTAAAACAACCATCAAAATCCTCCCCAAGAATAAAATTTTAGGACCAGATAGCTTCACTAGTAAAATCTACCAAACATTCAAATATTTGATACCTATCCTTCCCAAACTGTTTCAAAAAATGGATTAAGAGCCAACACTTCCTAACACATTTTATGAAGCCAACGTAATACTGATACCAAAACCTGGCAAGGATAACACACACACGCACACACAAAATCCAACCCAGTATCTCTAATGGATACAGATGCAAAAATCTAAATAAAATACTAGCAAATTGAAAACAATAACACATTAAAGAATAATACATCACAATCAAGTGGGATTCATTTCAGGCACACAAGGATGTTTTAACATACACAAATTAATCAGTATGATACATCACATTAACCAAACAAAGAATAAAATTATATGATATTATTAATAGATGCCAAAAAAGCATTTGATAAGATACAAAATTCATTTGTAATTAAAACACTCAATAAAATGGGTATAAAAACAAAGTGTCTCAATATAATAAAGGTCATATATGACAAAACCTCAGCAAATATCATACTTAATAGTAAAAAAACTAAAAGCTTTTTATTTAAGATCAAGAACAAGGATGTCACTATCATCACTCTTAGTCAGTATAGTTCTGAAAGTCCTAGCCTGAACAATCAGGCAAGAAAAGAAGTGAAAAGTATCCAAATTGGAAATAAATAAGTAACAGTGTCACTTTCATAAATGACAAGATAATGTCTAAAGAAAACTCACAAAGACTCCACAAAACACTATTAAAACAATAAACAAATACAGTAAAGTTGGAGAACACAAAATCAATGTACAAAAATTCACTATTTTCTGATGTGCTAACAACAAAACTTCAGAAAAAGAAATGAAACAATTGCTTTTGTAATTGCAACAAAAAATAAAATATCTAGGAACAAACAGAATATGTAAAGCGTCTATACACTGAAGACTACAAAATGTTATTAAAAGAGGTTAAGAGCTTGTTTGAAAGTTCTAGCATGAGAGTATAGGTATTTGTACACCCTTGACCAAAGAATAGTCCTCTCCTTTAGTGGGGAATGTTTCCTCTTCAACCAAGCAGCAACTTTGAGAGGGATGCCCAAAGATCGGTGAAAGAGAAAGAGGTATCTGCCTAACCAGCCAGAGCAGCCGAATCAACTCTGACAATCAATGTGGTGAGAGACGCCATAGCCAGGTAGGTAATAACAAGTGTTAGAGAGGTTGTGGAGAAAAAGGAACCCTCACTCACTGCTGGTGAGAATGTAGACTGGTTCAACCACTACAAAAAAATAGTATGATGGTTTCCTTAAAAAATTAAAGAGTTACCATATAAGAAATCCCTCGTCTTGCTAGCTACTTGAAAAACTAAAAAATATTTGTTCACAAAGATATATGCATCTGTATGTTTATTGCAGCATTGTTCATGGTGTCCAAGACATGGAGACAACTGAAGTGCCCTTCAATAGAAGACTGGATAAAGATATCCACATATATTGTGTGTGTGTGTGTGTGTGTGTGTGTGTGTATACATACACAATAGACTACTACTCAGCCATAAGAAAAGATAAAATACTGTCATTTGTGACAACATAGCTAGACCCTGAGAACATTATGCAAAGTGAAATAAGTCAGTCAGAAAAAAACTGAAAAACGATATGATTTTACTATGTGGGATTTAAAACTGAAACTCAGTGACACAGACAGATAACAGTATTGTGGTTACCAGAGGGAAGGATGTGATGGTATTGTAGAGGGTAAAGGGGGCCAAATTATGTGGTGGCAGAAGATAATTTGACCTTGGGTGGTGGGCACATATACAGTATAAAAATCATGTATCATAGTAATGTGAACTTCAAACCTATATGACATTATTAACCAATGTCATTCCAATAAATAAAATAAATAAACATGTTTTGCTGGATGGTACTTCCTCAGGGATTTAAAACTCCCCACACTACTTGGGGAAATTTTAGGCAGGGACTTGAGAGACATCAACTGGTTAAAGGAACACTACATTTTTTAAAAATATTTTTTATTTATTTATTTTTAGAGAGGGAACGGAGAAAGAAAGAGAGAGAGAAACATCAATGTGAGGTTGCTGGGGGCCATGGCCTGCAACCCAAGCATGTGCCCTGGCTGGGAATCGAACCTGCGATACTTTTGTTCGCAGCCCACGCTCAATCCACTGAGCTATGCCAGCCGGGGCAGGAACACTACATTTTTATGTTGATGATATTCTTACTGCCAACATAAATGTGGAGGCCGGTGACAATGACAACATCTCAAACCTGAACTTTCTATCTGAGTAGGGATATAAAATCTCAGATATCTCAGACCAATATTACATATTTGGGATTTGATATCACCCAAGAACAGTGAAGTGGTGAAGTTTACTACCAGACAGGAAAGAAGCTATACTTCAGGCTGTCATACCAACCACCCATCTTCAATTAAGGGGATTCCTGGGAATGGTTAGATTTGAGGATATGGATCCTCAACTTTGGACTGATTTTAAAACCACTTTATGAGGTTTTAAAAGAAACAGATCGAGAGTCCTTAAAATGTAGTACAGATTGCCAAAAGGTTTTCTTAACTATTAAAGAGAAACTCTTAACTTCTCCTGTTCCAACCTAAGAAAGCCACTTGACTTGTACATGAAATACAAGAAATGATACTGGATGTTTTAACACAAGATCTAGAAAATATTAAAACACCAATGGCTTAATTCTCAAAAAAGATAGGTACAGGAGCACTAGGAGAGCCATTCTGTTTATGAGTAACAGCACCTGCATGTGATGGACTACAAGAAGCTAAAAAGTTCTCTTTAGGTCAGTTTTCTAAAATAATACTTTGTGGTTATACAGCTGGAAGAGAGTGGTAAGGTAGGTGGGTAGGAGCTGAACCCACTTGCTTATGCACCCAGCTGGGACACCTAGCTGATCTTCTGAAGAACAGGATGAACAGCCAAAAAAATTAAATAAATAAAATAAAATAGCCCTGGATGGTGTGGCTCAGTAGATTTAGCACTGGTCTGTGAACCAAAGGGCCACTGGTTTGATTCCCATTCAGGGCACATTCCTGGGCTGCAGGCCAGGTCCCTGGTGGGTGGTGCACAAGAGACAACCTCTTTTCCTTTCCCTCTTTCAGACTGTTTCTTTCCCTCTCTTTCTCCTTTCCTTACCTTCTGTCTATAAATAAATAAATAAATAAATTTTTTAAAAAAATAAAATATATACTTTGTCTTTTTTCCTCCTTTCCTATAACAGAAAGGGAGATATTGGCTTACTTTGGGAGAACTGGAAGAGTATCAGGCCATTCTCTTGAACAATACTAATGTTACATTGAAAGCTGTTTCTGCTCTAAACCCAGTGAACCAACTCCACTTTAAACAGGGGGAACAAAACCATGATTCTATACAAGTAATTGAATAAGCTTATTCCAGCTGTCTGGATTTCACCAACATTCAACCAAAGAACTCCAACCTTGAGATGTTCACCAATAGAACCAGCTTCATGGACATGAGGAATTAAAAAGCAAGACATATTGTGGTGACTCTCCATGAAACCCTGGAAGTGCAAACCTTACCAGCAGGTACCTCAGCCCAAAATAACAAACTGAAGGCCCAGATCCAAGCTCTACAGTTAGAAAGAAGTAAGAGAATCAACATTTACACAGAATCAAAATATGAGTTCACATTAGTACATGTCCATGGATGCATTTGGAAAGAAAAATGACCAAATAACAGGAGGAAAATAAATGAAACTTTCTCTTGAGATATTAAAATTATTATAGACAATTACTGAACCTAAAGAGGTTGCTATTATGCATTGCCCTGGTCATCAGAAACTTGACAACCTCATCTTCCAGGGAAATAATAGAGAGGAACAAATGTCAAAGTTAGCAACTAAGACAAAAATTCCAGCATCTCTAATGGCAGTGTAACCAGGAATAAACTTTTTATACTACTCTGATTTACCATAAAATAGAATTAGAATAAAATGTACTGACAAAGAACTCACATACTGACAGTTTCTTTATAAGCATATTATAGGAATCGCCATTTTCTGTTCCTGCTTGTGCAAGGAATGGCCTTGACCATAACTTATGTTCATACAGATTGCACAACTGCAGGAATTTGGCTGGCAATGACCAGTTCCAATGTGCTGACATTAAATATCCATATCAGGATCAGCAAGAATACTGCCTCTCCCCCTGACATCTTTGTTCTACTTTCTCTCTCCCTTCCTATAGTAACTTCTGTTTGCACTGAGATATGCAAATGGGCTTTGGGACAAGAGTCCCATATTTTCCAGGTTGCTGGCATCTGAAATAAACCATTTCCCTTTTCCCAGAACCTGTCTCACGAGTTTGGCATTCATTGTGGCAGGCAGCCAGATCTGCATTTGGTTACAGTGGCAATCATTCCTGAAATCAATCTAAAACTGGTCCAACTTGAATTATTTCCCAAGGACTTAAAAAGAGTTGAAGAGTGGTAATATTCTACCCAGCAGTCAAACCAATAGATATAAGATAATAGGCACATTTTTTTAAATTTCAAAATACCTGGTAGAGTAATCACTTCCATTAATCAGAGCACACATTATGGACATTGCACTATTTTTCAATGGATAAGAATTACATAATTGAACCATATATGCAAAAGACTGTTTAAAGAGTAGCTCATTATTGTATCTTCTGTGCCAAAAATAATCTGAAAATGAGACCTCCCTTGAGAAGAAAAAAATCCAAAGCCAAGGATTGGGCTCACAGGGGGCTAGAAAAATGATTTTACTATAATAAGACCACAAAAAAAATACCAATACCCACGGGGTTTTGTAGCTAATTTTACAGGTTAGGTTGAAGCAATTTCTAGCAGATTTGAGATAACCTCAAGTGGTAAAACCTTACTAAAAGAAATTAATCATGGGTTTGGGCTGCTGCTCTCTATTCAAAATGACAATGAAAGTATCTTTATCATTAGAGTGACCCAAGAAGCTTTTCGTCTTTTTTTTTAATAGGATTTTTTTTATTTCGTCTTTTAAAAGTAAAATAGAAACTATAGGGCCAAGAGGGAGGTGTAGGTAGATACACTTTGATTCCTTGCACAATCAAAAGGAGGACGACAACAACAAAAAATAAATTAAAAAAAAATAGAACTGACAGAGGAAGTCCAACAACCAAGAAGTTCAAAAATAAACATTCATCCAGACTGGTAGGAGGGACAGAGACAAGCAGCCAGGGCTGAAAGGATGCATAGCAAGGTAATGGCTAGAGGAGCAGGGGGCAAGGTGGCAGCTGGTGGGCTGGGCAGTTTCACATTCATGGGTAGATAAACCAGGAGCAACCACTGAGGAGCAAGACAGACCATGCAACCCAGGATTCCAGCACTGGGCGGGGGGGGGGGGGGGGGAAAAAACCCTCAAAACCTCTGGCTGTAAAAACCTGTGGGAATGGCGGTGGTGGGGGAAACTCCCAGCCTCACAAGCAAGTTTACTGGATAGATCTATAGGGTCTTAGAATGCACACAAGCCCACACATCCAGGAATCAGCACGAGAAGAGCTCAATTTGCATGTGGAAAGTGGCAGAAGTAACTGAAAGCTGGCTGAGCTGAGCAAGCAGCATTGTACCCTTTTAGACACCTCCCCCATGTACAGCACCACAATGCAGTGATGTGGGTTGCCCAGCCCTAGAGTATCTAATACTGCATCCCTTAGAATATAATACGAATGCTGAGATGAAATGTATATATGCCTAAATAAAAGAAAACATCAAATCTCCAAAAATAGAACTAAGCAATGAATAGATAGCCAACATATCAGATGTGGGGTTCAAAACACTGGTAATAAGGATGCTCACAGAAATGGTTGAGTATCATTATAAAATAGAGGAAGAAGTGAAGCTATGCAAAGTGAAATCAAGGAAAATGTACAGGGAACCAAAAGTGAAGGGAAGGAAACTGGGACTCAAATCAATGACTTGGAACAGAAAGATGTAAATATTCAACCTAGAACAGAATGAAAAAAACAAGAATTAAAAAAAAATGAGGAGAGGCTTAGGAAGCTCTGGGACAACTTTAAACATTCCAACATCCAAATCATGGGGTGCCAGAAGAAGAGGAAGAGCAAGAATTTGAAAACTTATTTGAACAAATAATGAAGGAAAACTTCCCCAATCCGCTGAAGTAAATAGACTTCCAGGAAGTCCAGGAAGCTCAGAGAGTCCCAAAGAAGTTGGACCCAAGGAAGCACACACCAGAACATATCATAATTACATTACTCAGGATTAGAGATAAGGAGAGAATCTTAGAAGCAGACAGAGAAAAGGAAAGAGTTATCTACAAAGGAGTGCTCATAAGACTATCTGCTGATTTCTCAAAAGAAACCTTGCAGGAAAGAAGGAGCTGGAATGAAGTCATGAAAGGCAATGATCTACATCCAAGATTATTTATCCAGAAAAGCTATCATTTAGAATAGAAGTGAAGATAAAGTGCTTCCCAGATAAGGTCAAGTTAAAGGAGCTCGTCATCACCAAGCCATTATTATATGAAATGTTAAAGGGACTTATCTAAGAAAAAGAAGATGATCAGAACTATGAACAGTAAAATGACAACAAACTTAAATTATCAACAATTGAATATTAAAAAAAACTAAGCAAACAACTGGAATAGGAACAGAATCACAGAAATGAAGATTGCATGGAGAGTTATAAGTGGGGAGAGGGAAGGAAGAATGGGGAAAACATACGGGGAATAAGCAACATAAATTGTAGGTACAAAATATACAGGGGAAGGTTAAGAATAGTATAGGAAATGGATAAACCAAAGAACTTATATGTATGACCCATGGCCATGAACTATGGTGGGGAATACTGGTGAGAGGGGAAGTGCAAGGCAAAGGTGAATAAAAGGGAGACAACTGCAATAGCATAACCAATAAAATATATTTTTAAAAGAAACTATATACCTTGGGGAGATCTCAATCCACTAAAAATACCAAAACAATAAATAAATAAACATACTCTGAAATTGACAGTTGCCAAGATCTGCCAAGAAACTAACCTAAAATGTCAGAAAATATTACTTATTACCATGCTTAAGATTGGAGTAGTTTCTAGAAGCCAGATTCAATTGAGGCCTTATGAAATGTTACATGGGAGGCACTTCCATGTCAGATTTAATAAAAACCTTAAATCTGACAAGTATAAAGGACACATGGACAAAAACTAGGGGTGAGTGGAAATGGGAGGGAGGCGGGGAGGGCTGGGCAGGTGGGCTGGGATGGTAGTAAAAGATAGAAAATTGTTTTTGAAAAATAATTAAAATAAAACTATTTTTTAAAATTAGACACTATAATGTATGTATAGTCCCTGGGTCTAGCACTAATTGTTATTTATAACTTTGCTTCCAACAGAATGAAATATCCTAGAGAAGTTTTGCTACACTCTTTTAAACCTGGTGATTGGGTATTCTTCAAAACTTGAAAAATAAATGACAAACATCCTCACAATCACATTGAATCTAATTAGGGAAGGCCTTATCATATATTTTAACCATTCATTTCTCTTCCAAACTAGAAGAAATCAAGAATTGGATTCATTATTCTCCCATAAAGCTTGCCCAGACTCTATTTACACCATGATAAAGACTACTTACTTCTCAACCATTGACTACTTCTGCGTGGCCATTTTGAATAGCAAGCAACTCTTCAGAAGGAACAGGCAACCAACAGATTTCCATCAGAATGAATGACCCACCTAATCAGAAATTGCTGTGATTGCTTAACTTTTAATTTTTAATTGTCTGTTTTTCCAAATCCCATTTATTACATGGAACACCTTCCTGTCCTAGGTTGCTACCTGTACTGAAATAAATAACCAGTCAAACTGCTGGGTCTTTGGATTACTCCCTGTGCTCATCACAGAGAAAATGCCCCAGATCATCCACCCTTTGAACCTTTCAGATTGGGAACATTGGTTTGGTCAAGTCACTACAGCTAAGTTGGAATCTCTTTCTTTCTCCTCTGATTATAAACAGCCCCCCTTTGATTATAAAAAAAATGAAATATATTTTTTACCTAACCCAGAAACAAACTGATGCTTCCATCATTCTTCTTAGCTATCACATCTAGGGTGGACTGGGATTTTTGTGCAGACACAGCTTTTAAACATGATAGTCCCTTTCTGCATATAATGAACCAATCAGTCTAACCTTGATTCTTGATAAGCAGAATGGATCTCTCTAAATGCTTAACATACATTTAAGGTCCTGGAAACTGAGTGGACCTGGAAAGAACAATGGATCTTGCTTTTTCTGTAGCATACCCAGCACCAAAAGAAAAAATATGAATATGTCAATCTAACCTATGACTTTATTTCCTTTATGGATGGACCAGCCATTGTACATTAGGATTTTCATCTCTCCCTGGGAAAATCCATGGAACTCTTTCTAGAAACCTCATAACTTATTAGCTCTCAAATCTAGATGTCACAGGAACATGTCCCGGTGGAAATGAACAGTCTCGACTTTCTTTCCCTAATATGTCAGGATCTCTACCAAATTAGAAATTAGGCCCTATCAAAATTTAAGCTACCACACTCAGTGACTCCAGACAAAACATATTTCTTTTTACTCAGGAGGCAGCACACATGTTTTCTCATTTCTTTTACTTTGATTCAAACTGACCTCATCTAGCACACTGACTAACCTGCAGCCTTCACCCTTGTATGTCTTCTCTATTAATCACTAAGCCCTTGGGACAATGAGGTTCTGATAAACATTAAATAATCTTAGGAATAAAGCATTGTGTCTATTGACCACATAGACAGAGTTGTGTTTCAGCTCCAGGCCCAGAATAGTAGTGAAACAAGACAAAGTGACTCTATGGCTAACATCAGGACCGGAAGAAATAATCAACTATCCTTTACCCTAGTGATCACCATTTAGTAGAGACAATGACCCTGACCACAACCCAAACTAACTTAGTCACCATGATTAATGATTTTTTCCTATATAACTCATCCCCTGGAAGCCATTGAGAGCCAGGTCTGTAATCATCAGCTCACCAGTGTCTTTGAGCATTCGACACTTCCTAAAAATAAACCATTACTATCTTTGCTGTGCAATCCTGTTTGTGTCATATTGGGCCTTGATGCATGCAGGTAAACAAACACTTTAGTCTGGTAACATATTATTAAGACAAAAATGCTGTACTTATATCCCAGATAACAATGCTAATATCTTAGATCTTTTAGACCATATGAACACTGTCATAGATAAGGTAAATAAAATATCTTACTTAGTGGTGTTTACCCAATGACTGTCTTTGCTTTCTTGTCACTGGGGAACAACAATGATAATTTTTCTATCATGTGTGGTAGATTTTATAGTAGAAATCTGTTGCCTACTCAATTGTTATCTTAGGGAAGCTAAGACTACCAAATTAATAAAAACCAAAAATCCTGCATCCAGGACCCAGGAACATTTTCAACTGTCAGTTAAAATGCTTTGTTCCTCTCATAACCAACATAATTCCTTCTCAGCAGGATGTAGCCAGAGTGGTCACCACCCCTTTCTCCTTTGAAAGTAAGGAATGATCTAAAAAAGGGGAAATTGTAACTGTGCAGAAACTTCATTTCTTTAATGTGGTTTTATTTTAATGTGACTTTTTTCCTTTCCTTTTGATTAATACAGCTACTTCTCTTTTCCTTGCATGTCCACTTTCTTAATTATTAAGGGCTTAGGACCTCAGATTCTTGTCGGTATCAAACTGTCTTAAGAACAAAGCCAGAGGCAGATTGACCACAAAAACAGAGTATCATTCATGCTAAAGATAACATATTTACTTTAATTATGTATCATTCCTGGCCTATGAAAGTGGAACGATCCTATGAAACATACATGTAACTAGACAGAAAAATGTCATGGCTGACATCAGGACCTGATATAATAATCAACTACTCTCTACCCTGGCCCAAACCAATCAGTAGACACCAAAACCCTAACTCATTTAGTCATTGTGATTAATTTTTCTTCTATATAACCTACCCCTGGGAGCCATTGGTGAGTCATATCTTTAATCATTAGCTTACTTGTAACTATGAGCTTGGCACCAGTAAACCTCTACTTTGCTGCAAACTTCTGTTCACATCTTATTTTGTTTCAGTATGCACTGGCAAACCAGTGTGCACTGAACCAACCTCTTTAGTTCAATAACATTTGTTTAATTGAAAAAATCTATATTGGTTAAGTGATAGTCATAAAAGTATATTTAGTGTACTGTTGGTGGGATTGCAGACTGGTACAACCACTATGGAAAACAGTATGGAATTTTCTCAGAAAACTAAAAATGGATCTGCCTTTTGACCACTGCTAGGATTATATCCTAAGAATCCTGAAACACCAATCCAAAAGAACCTTTGCACCCCAATGGTCATAGCAGCACAATTTACAATAGCCAAGTGCTGGAAGCAACCTAGGTGCCCATCAGTAAATGAAAGGATCAAAAAACTATGGTATATTTACACAATGGAATTCTATGAAGCAGAAAGAAAGAAGGAGCTCCTACCCTTTGTGACAGCATGGATGGAACTGGAGAGCATTATGCTAAGTGAAATAAGCCAGACGGTGAAAGACAAATACCTTATGATCTCACCTTTAACAGGAATCTAATCAATGAAACAAACAAACAAGCAAAATATAACCAAAGACACTGAAATTGAGAACAGGCTGACAGTGACAGTGGGCGGGGGGGGTGGAATTTCAGGGGATGGGGGGAAGGGTTTGAAGGAACTAGTATAAAGGACACATGGACAATAACAAGAGGGGTGGAGATGGGAGGGAGGTGGGTAGGACTGGGGGGTGGGCTGGGATGGGGGTAAAGGACAGAAAACTGTATTCAAACAACAATTAAAATTTTTTAAAAGCATATTTAGTGTGAATTTGAGAGAATATAGAAAGAGAAAAAATGGAGACAATGTAATTGTTTTAAACTGATAAGAACAGGTACTACTAAGCTTGATCTTAGCCAAAAGGCTGAGAAACTATTGCAATTCTTTTAAAGAGTGTTGATGTAAAAGAGAGAAAATAATTTGATTTATAGCTGGAGGAAAATGTGAGACCAAAGAAGTTTGTTTTTTATTGTTTTTAATTTTATTATTTTAGCATGAAAAATTAGAATAAGTAAGCTTGTAAATGAAAGTGATCTAATACAAGTTTTATGATTTAAAGGAGATAGGGAGAATTGCTAAAGGTAGGTGCTGAAAAAGCAAGAAAAATTGGGATGCATTTCACAGGTTTTTAGATGACCTTATTAGAAGTGCTATTTTACCTCCCTTCATCTGACAGTATCTTATTTTATATAAGATTCCATAGGTAAAGAGCTCAGTCTCACAAGTCCATCCCCTACTTTAGACATGTCAAAAGCCAGGTTGTTACTTGTTACTAATTATAAATCAGAAGTTTTTACAACTTATCCTTGGATTTCATTAATTTGCTATAATGGTTAAAAAACTCAACAAAACATATTACTGGTTTATTACAAAGGTTATAAAAGATATGACCAATAGCCAGAGGAAGAGGTCCATAAGGAGAGATCCCAAATGAAAGGAGTTTCTGTCCTGATGGAAATTGAGGCCAGGCAAAGTTGTACATGCTTGCTCTCCAAAAAGGACCAAGGAACTGTCCTACAGGGTTTTCATGGAGGCTTTGTTGCATAGTCGTGACTTACTAAGTCACTTACCTCTAGCAACTGAATTCAGTCTCCAGCCTCTCTCCCCTCCTTAGAAGTGAGAGTAAGAGACTGAAAGTTGTTTCTTCTGGAAACTCATCCCCATTCTTAGGTGTTTGCCAAAAGTCACCTCTTTAACATAAGATACTTTTATCACTCTCAACACCTAGGAAATTCCAAGAATTTGGGGAACTGTGAACTAAGAATTGTGACAGAAAACCAAAAATCTTATAAATCACAATATTGCAGTAGCATAATGTAGTTAACTAACAATATATGATACCATCAAAATGACCTAGTTATTGGGTACATTTGATTTGATTTTTTAAAAAGTTCAATTAACTTTATTATAACCAAGTAAATTCCATGTGAAACAAATATTGAATGAAGGTGGTGAGGAACAAATACCATGTGATCTCACCTTTAAGTGGAACCTAACCAACAAAACAAACAGGCAAGCAAAATATAACCAGAGACATTGAAATTAAGAACAATCTGACAGTAACCAGAGGAGAAGGGATAATGCAGGGGGAGAGAAGGGTATTCAGGAACAACAATAAAGGACACAAGGACAAAACCAAGGGGGGGGATGAAAGCAGGGGAGGGAAGTGGGGATGGCTGGGTTTAGGTTTGGGGGAAGTGGTGGGGGCAAATGCAGACAACTGTACTTGAACAACAATGAAATAATTTTTAAAATATTGAATGATGAAGAAAACATGGGTACTTTCAAGTAATAATCTTGAAGATTAGAAAGACCCTATGAAAGTCTAAATATAATACTTATACAATTTTAAGCTCACAAAGCTCTATAAAAATTATAAACATGTAAAGTGTTTATAACATGCAATAAAAGCATATTTGGTTATTATAGTATCATAAAAATAACAATATGAGATAAAAATTAGCAAGATATGTAAATGGACACTCACAACAAATAAAGTACAAATGATTAACAAGCATATAAAAAGATACTCAGCTTTATGCATAATTAAAGAAAGAAATATTCAAAGAAAAACTATAGAGCATTTTTATTTATCAGCTTGTCATTGAAAGAACTGGTCAGGGCCCAAGGTTAATAATAATTTGGCTAAAAAAAAGAAAGCATTTTAGGGGACTTCTGGTCAAGATGGCAGTGAAGGCAGACATGACTCACTTCTTTGCACAACCACATCAAAATTACAACTAAAATAGAGAACAATTATCACTCAGACCCATCAGAAATTGAGTTGAATGGAAGACTTACAAATACAGAATTAAAGAAACCACATCCATCTAGACTCATAGGAGGGGCACAGATATGAAGTGGGCTGGTCCCACACCCACATGTTGTGAATAAAAATTCAGGAAGGGTATCTCAGAAGTGAGGAGTCTCAACCACCACACAAGATGCCCCAGCCCAGCGTCACAGCCCAGGGCAACAGGAAGATAGTCTCTGGGACAACTTTAAGAGTTCCAGCATTCACATCATAGAGGTGCCAGAAAAGAAAGAGCAAGAAATTGTAAATCTATTTGGGAAAAATAATAAAAGAAAACTTCTCCAATTTGGTAAAGGAAATAGACATATAAGTCCAGGAAGCACAGAGATTCCCAAACAAGATCAGTGCAAAGAGGCCTGCTCCAAGACACATCTTAATTAAAACACCAAAGGTTAAAAATAAAGACAGACTCTTAAAAGCAGCAAGAGAAAAGCAGTTAGTTACCTACATGGGAGTCCCCATAAGACTGTCAGCTGATTTATCAAAAGAAACTTTGCAGGCTAGAAGGGGTTGGCAAGAAATATTCAAAGTCATGAAAAGCAGGGACCTACAGTCAAGATTGCTCTACCCAGCAAAGCTACCATTTAGAAATGAAGGGCATATAAGGAGCTTCCCCGACAAGAAAAATACTAAAGGAGTCCATCTTCACCAAACTGTTATTATATGAAATGTTAAAGGAACTTATTTAAGAAAATGAAGCTCAAGACAATAAACAATAAAATGTCAAAAAGTACATCTCTATCAACAAATGAATCTAAAAAACAAACAAAATGAACAAGAATAGAGACAGAATCATGGATATGGAGAGGGTTTTGATGGTTGTCAGATGGGAGAGGGTTTGGGGGAATGAGTAAAGAGGTGAGGGTATTAAGAAGTACAAATAGGCAGTTATAAAATGGCTATGGGGATGTAAAATGCAGTATAGAAAACGGAGTAGCAAAAGAACCTGTTATCATGACCCATGGACATGAACAATGGTGTGGGGATTGCCTGGGGCTGTGGGGGATGCTGGGTAGATGGGTGCTAAGGGGAAAAAATGGGACAACTGTAATAATATTGTAACAGGGTGTAGCCAGGGAGCCACCCAAATAGGGATTTGTAATGGGGTCCAGAACTCAGGGTGTCCAGGAAATATTAAAAATATATAGGATGTCCTCGTTCCTACAAGTCTGAACTGGGGGATGAGACCCATGAAGCAGGGCCATTGAGAGCTGTTCTGCATAGCAACCATTTTGCAACTAACCTTGGACATGGTCATTTGACATATCTATAACTTTTAACTGGTTTCATGGATATGTTAAATAGGTGTGGCCATGCTTTGAGACAGGGAGATGGGAGTGACTTCAACCCACGACATAACTGGGAGGCAACTCCCCCTGGTTATAGCACCTGCATGAGAGCTTGGAGATGATTGGCTTCATGCCATGGGACCATGGCTGTCTGGACTTACTATGGCAACCCAGAAAAGCTGGAGAAATACAGGAATGCTGGCAGGTGTAGCCAATTGTGAGAGGAATCAGAAATGGGGTTGCAGAGGAAGACTGACACTGGGATTTAAACCCAGGCATGGCAGCAGTGCTAGAGGGGACCACGCAGCTTTGCTGAGAAAAGAAGGAGCCATAAGGCTTTAGCGAGAGTCAGAACCATGTATCTTAGGAAGCTGAAATGCAAGATATAGCAGCGAAGCAGAATTCTCTCTTAGCAGTTTGGAAGAATGAAGGAGAGATGCTGTGGGAAGGAAAGGGGTGAAAGGACTCTTGCTGGTGGGCCAGGAGAAAGTGCCACACTGGTGTGGATTAAGAACTGGAGATTCTGGTGCCACAGCTGATGGTACTGGGAGCCTTGGGAGGCCTGCCAACCAGGCAGGGATTACTGGAAAGAACTGGGGTCTACCTGAGCCATGGACTTCTATTTATTTTCCTGAGACATGGTACCCCAGACTGGGCAAAGCAGGGAAGGAAGTGTCACAGGTGTGCACAGGTAACCAGGTTCTTAGTGATCAAGGACAAAGAATTGAACCAAACACAAAGAGTTTATAGTATAAAGAAAGAAGGAAGATTTATTAAGCGATAGTACACTCCACAGAATATGGGAGTGGGCCAACTCTGAGCAGAGATTGACCATGTGGACTGGAGAGATTTTCTTCTTATAGGGCAGAAGCTTCCTGGCTAGTCTTTGGTGGGCTTCTATTGCGCAGGTACAAAGAGTTACATTTCAAAGCTACTGCACATATGTGGTTTCCTGAGATTTTCTTGATTGGCTACTGGAGAAGGGAGTCCCACAATGTTAATTCATTATAATACTATTACAATGAATCAGGGGTGGTGCACAGGCGCATTCCATGATTCAGAGTTATCCCAGAAAACAGGAACAACCAGTCTTAGAGGGTCTTTGTCATATATGGATGTTTTGTTTTTATCTTAGCCCTGCAGGGCCTCTGCAGTGTTCTCTCTGACTATCTCCTGCCTCAACTACCCCCTGAGAGACATGGTTCTCAAAAATCTTTTTGGGGTTGTTGAAGGGTGAAGGTCCATCTTCCATAGCTGCTTCAGGCTTGGATAGGACAGTAGACCCTGCCTATCGAGAATCACAGAACTCTCGTCCTATTCTATTTAAAGGTTGAAGAGGAATTTCTGAAGCCATCGCAGATACTGTATGTTGGTCAGCTTCGACATCGCTCTCAGGGATTGGTTGGAAACCTTGGAGCATCATCAATTTGACATGGAACTGCTTAAGTCTAGAAGAAACAAATTTAACAAGTAAATTAAATAAACAAGGTCCTAAAAGTAGTAAAAGCAGCAGTGTTAAGGGCCCTAAAAGGGGTAATAGCCATGTTAAGCCAGGGAACCAGGAGGTCAGGGCTTCCCTAATCCCTTGGCCCTGTTGATTATATTTATGTAGCCATTTTGCCTGTTTACAAATTTTTTTATGTTAGTTTTAACCATTCAAGAGTTATTTATATACAGCAGGTTTTATTGATAACAGCACATACCTCACCTTGTTTTGCTATAAGATAGTCAAGGGCAAGGTGGTTATTTATGACTACATTTGCCAATGAGTTTACTGATCTTGAGAGTCTAGCTAGTGCATTGGCAGTATCTTTGGAGATTTTTCTATAATCTAGTGCATTTCCTTAGAGTAGCCTTATGACAGGCGAAGCCTCCCCAGGGGGCTGCAGCGGCTATAGTGGCAGCAGCTCCAGCCACTACTAGACCAAAAGCCCATTTTTTTTCCTCCGGAGAGATAGACTCCCAGGACCCATGGTTATATTTATAATGGTAAGGTCTTGGGGTGCCAAGGTCCCTAAAATGCAGTCACCCCCGTGTTTAGAGTTGCTGAGATGTGTATAAGCAATAGCTTCTCGAAGTTCTGAATGATCCGTTAGCCAGTTATTGGGAGTCTCACATAGCCAGATGAGGCCTGAGGGTGCTGCAATAACTGTGGCATTGGTGGAGTTATATTTGTTAAGGAGGGCATATAGCAAGGGGGAAAGGCAGTCCTTAAAAGGGCCTAAGTTATTTCCCTGATCTTCTCCTCCTGCAGGAGGTGGTAGGAATTTTGCTAATACTCCTTAAAGGGATTGGTTCAATTTCCAAGTAACACATTTAGAAGTATCATTTGTATCTGCATTGTGAGTTTTGTCAAAGCAGCAATGGGTACTATTAGGAATACAGTTAGAATCAGAATTAGGGTAGTATATTATATGTGATTAATTTAAAGGTTTGAAAATTTCTCCCTTGGGAAGATTCTCTAGAAAGCTGGAACTTGAAAGGGAGGCCAGGGCTTCAAATGAGTTAATGGCCCTTGTATGAGTATTATTATAACATGGCGTGCATCCTATTGTACTGTCGCATTTAAGGGAGGTGCTGGAGTAATTAAATGGCTTTAATTCTAGTGGGGTCATACAGAAAGAACTGGAGGGTTACGCTCCCATCTGACTCTTAAAGAAAAAGAGGAACATGTGTAATTGGTGGAGGAATTCAAAGCATTGATTAAGGATTCATTAGCTATTGGGTAGGCTCTTACATGAGTATTATATTTGGAAGGAGTTTCTGGGTTAGGATGATATATCCAATATTGGGCCAGGTTTTCTCCTGCTGCTAAAGTTTGAGAAGCATTTACTAGAAAATTTTTATCCCATTTCATTATACAGGGTATAGACAAGTAGAGAATGGTTAATAGAAACAACAAAGACATTTTCATTTTAGACAATCATAGATATGATTCTACCCAGAAAGAAGTAAACAAGCCTTCATATGAAGCAGACGAACAGTACGAATAGGAAGTTTTCAAGAAGTGCAACTATCCAGAACAACAGTACACTGTAATTTTAGTACACTGTAATTCATCATTAGTTATCTTTTTGGGCTTCTTTCTTATAACTGTAAATCTTTAAGATCTTTTTCTAATGCCCTAGCAAAGAGGTGGGGACTGTCCCTAAACCCTTGCAGCAATACAGTTCAAGTATATAGCTGATGTATCATCGTCTTTGCATCAGTCCACTTAAAAGCAAACAAATACTGAGAGTCAGGATGCAAAGGGATGCAGAAGAAGGCATTTTTTTAAATCTAATACTGAATACTACTGAGCATTATCTGGTATTTAACTACTTAGTTCAGCCAAACTGTTGAGTCTCAAGAGGTGGTGATGAAGATGGGCTCCTTAAGTGAGGTTTATATTGCAAGCAATCACTCAGATAATGAGGTTATAGGCATACACCCTATGAAAATAGAAGAACACACAGGTTAATTCACACAACAATCCCCAAGCCAGTCTCTGTACCTGAGACTGTCTTTTGGGAAGACATCCAGTTGCAAGGCCTTTGCTGCAATAACATCTAATAGTGGCAATTTGACAGGTCCCTTGTGCCGGCAAATTGAACATCTTTGGCGATATTACAAACCCAATTTCAACTTCCAAGTGAAAACAAACTTTTTAAGTTAGTTAGCCGTGCCATTCTGATATCTAATACTGAGCATTGTGATTTTCCTTGAACCACGGATCTTTCTCCTTAAGATTACCTTTATTATTATTAGAGGGACTTTTTTTAGTCCTGCTTTTAATTTTGACTGTTTGCATAAACACACCAAGAGCAGCCTGGATTATCTATGATTTTTAAGTTGGCTTTGCTGGAACTCACACAGGGAACCTTTAGATTGACTTCTCAGTCTGCCCCTCGGGGCACAGAAGCAGAGCCACACATCTGCCATATGGCTTTGCCTGTACCAGCTGTTTTACTCAAATCCTTGAGACTTTTATTGTGCCTATAGGTTCCTTTTTTGGCCATCTTTCAGGAAAGCAACCTTCGTTCCTTCCCTGGAGAGACTACCACGAACCACACAACCAACCAAAGTACCAGGCTTTTCTTGTGGGCTTTCACTAGCTTCGCAAGTCGATCCCAGTTCCTCAGGGCTTTCTGGTGATGACCAGAACCCATACATGCCTCCTTCAGGTGTGACATTCCAATTAAAGACTTGGTTAACAAAACTATTATTGACGACTGGTCTTATTGGATTTATGCAAAGAAACCTTATGTTATCACTTACTCCTTCAGAATGATAAATTTTGGAGGGATTAAGTAGGGAGAAAGATACAAAGCTGAAGGAAAATCTTTTTCCTTCTAATATCTACCAAGATGCATCTCCATGCCTTATACTTTCCGTTACTAACACCACATAACTTTTTTCCCCGTTTTTTTCCTCCAAATCCCCATTATTAAAGACTGAAAAGGCCGTATCCATGAGTTGATCTAGGGGGGTCTGTGGGCCCATTTGTAATTTCTGAAGCTTCCTGCAAATATCAGGAGCAGATTGACTTATAAAATGCTGTCCTATTAAGATTTGACCCTTTGGGGACGAAGGATCCAAGTTTGTATATTTTTGGAAGACTTCTACTAGTCTATTTCTGAAGAGAGCTGGGTTCTCTTCCTTTCCCTGGGTGATCTCCCTAATCTTTTCATAATTTACAGGTTTCCTAATGCAGTTTCTCATTTACTTTCTTAGAGTGTTAAGTTTTAACCTTTTTCCTTCACTTTAATTCCTTTTCTACAGACCATCTAGGACTTACGTGAACTTTCTGCAACATATATATTCCACATAACATTTTAAAATACACGTAACAAGGTTTTTAAAACTTAAGCCCGATTATATTGCCAAATGTTTCACTTAAGTAGTATATTATGAAACGAAGAGGGGGATAGTGAGTAATAATTTGCTTAATTTGGAAAGATAGACCTTCTGCTGTTTCTGAAAGCTGCAATGGGTCCATAAGAAGCAAATTGTTTTTAAGATTAGGTGGTATTTTAGGTTTTGAGTTTTCAAAGAAAGTGAGAAAGATGCTTTATTAAAATATGTTTTAGACCAAAAATGATTTTGTGTCAAGAGCCATTAGTGACTTGATTAATTATTTTCTCTGGGATGGTAGTCACTTCTCCCTGAGAAAATCCAGGTTCACAGGTACTGAGTTAAAAAAAAAATGGTACATTTCTCTTCCATAGAGAAAGGCTAATTCTCTCCAGGAGAGACTGTACTTATATTTCATTTTTATAATAAAAGGTCACAGCTCTGGCAAAAGAGGATTCTTAATATACTTTGGCTTGATAATTGTAAAAGCACATACAGCTTCCAGAAAGTTTTCTCTTAAGAGGGAAATGCATTTTAAAATGCATCTTTGTTCCAATCTGGGTGAATTTGTCTCTCCTAGGCAACCTGGTGTAGTAGTTACCCAGGCCCAGGCTTTTTTTTTTTTTTTTTTTTTAAACCAAGCTGCGTTTAGCCTCAGGTAGTGGCGGGTGACGCAGCACTCCCTTTCTGATCCAGGGAGAGCGAGCATTTTATTGGTATAGACTATCATACCTCAAAAACTGCTCGATCCCCCGGTGCCTGCTCTGCAGCTGCTGAATTTGAAGCAGCACGGAGGATTGGGGGATGGCGAGCTGAGTGCTTCTCCCTTCCTCCTACTGGCTCCACCAGCTTCTCTGCGTCCTGCCCCGTGCATGCAGTTTCCGCCCCACTGGCCTGAAGCATGCTTGCCCCAGGTGTACTTCCCAACTGGGGCCCCCGCTGGACTTTCCGAGTGCGCACGTGTGGGTGGCTTTAGGTTGTCTGTATCATAAGGTGGTGGAGAGGTCGCTCCCTCCAAGGTAGGGGCAGAGGCTCCAGAACTCTGGGGTTCCCTTAATCTCCCTTGAGATACAGGTGGGGAACTAAGGAGGGTATCTTCTAATTGATCAACACTTGGGCCTGTAGGTTTTGTCAGGGTGGGGCTGGAGCAAAATGAGGGATCTCAGTACAGAGCCATAAATGCCTGCATGTAAGGAATTTCAGTCCATTTGTCTTCCCTCGGGCAGAATAGATCTAGCTGTAGGATAGATCTGCTTCCATGCTCAAGCCATATCTCTCCATCCCCCAATTTTTATTGGGGCCAAACAGTGTTATAAAAGAAAACTAATCTCTTCTTTTTTTAAATTTTTGGGTCAAATTTATCCCAGTTGCTAAGAATGCAACCCAATGGTGATTTGGAAGGGATGGAAGATGTAGTTTCCATCTCAACTGCGGTGATCCTAAAGAGAAGGGAAAGAAACACAAAGATACTCCTTTGCAATCCAGAGCGTCCCTCTTGGCTTGCCTCAGGAGGTTCCCTAGTGGGCCACAGGGCTTCCCCCTAGGTCCCACCATATACTACCAGACGTCTCTGGTGGAAGAAATCCTAGTGAGTAAGATACTCCCTTGCAATTGAGAGGCGTCCCCCTGTTCTTGCCTCAGGAGCCTTCCTAGTGGGCCATGGGCATCCCCTTAGATTCCACCGTACTAACCAGACGTCTCTGGTGAAAAGAAATCCTAGTGAGTGTCGGCTGACAGAAGTCTAAAAGACTTGAGAGGATCACCACAGTCTACTCCTGTTTCTTTCTCTTTGATTCAGAGGTTTTGAGTTCCCTGGACACCATTTGCAAGATTCATGGTTCTATACTGAGTGTTCAGGCTGCAAAGAACTATTGGGAAAGAACCAGTCCAGCATTCTTGAGCAATTGCCTATAATCCTGACAATCCCAGATTCTAATCTTGTGGCCCAAGTACATTTCCATTTCTATATTCTCTACGAAGACCCTCATTTTCCTGTAAGCTTTCAGACCTGGAGTAAAGGGAGTGTCTTACTAGAAAAATCGTTTCTGGCCCTGTGAACCATTAAGAGGAGCACCAAGATGATCTTATTATAAAATGACTCTTTTCCAGATCACAAAGAAGACCCTTAAATATTTTATCTAATTTTCCAGAGCTATAAGAAATTGTACTTGCATCTGAAATTTCCCAGAAGGGACCTCAAGAGATGTCTAAAGCACCACCCTTTATATTGGAGGTGGATCTCATAGAGAGACAATGGACTGAAAGGGGAAATTAAAATACAATTATAGGAACAAGTAAATCACCTTAGAAATCCACCTTAGAAATCCAAATTCAATTAATTAGGTAAGAATGGCTCCACATGGCTATTCTAGTTACAAATG
Source organism: Tonatia bakeri (assembly GCA_004024845.1). Classification (NCBI taxonomy): domain Eukaryota; kingdom Metazoa; phylum Chordata; class Mammalia; order Chiroptera; family Phyllostomidae; genus Tonatia; species Tonatia bakeri. The sequence goes on from PVIA01005020.1 coordinate 71,977, forward strand.
ACCAGCAGGCACCTATTGTGCAGTTCTGAGCAATGTTGTTGCTTACAATGATAGTATACACGTGGTGAAAGTGGGAGTGGCTTATTCCTGCAATTATACTTAGCACTAGCCTATCAATGACCCCAAGGTAGATATCTTAAAACAAAGACAGCAGGAACCCTTCATACATAAAAAGCGAGTGGGGTATGAGTGAAGGAATAAAGACCAGAAGTCAGCTGGGGAGGGCAAGCATAAAAGACTATCTGTGGGCCTGATGAGGAGACTGCAAAAGGAAGTCATAGCGCAGGCGAGGTGGTGACTGATATCCTACATGGAAGGTCTGAATATGCCTATTGGGGAAGTGGCTGTGGGGTGGGGCAGTGTTTGTGGTTTTCACAGTGTGCCTGACCGTTGTGCGGACATTATATCTTGTACCTGGCAGGGGCTAAAGCTAACCCCGTTCCGCACCCAGGTTATCCTGACACAGGAGTCTTCAAGTGGCAGGCGCCCTAGCAGCTTTTAACTGCCCGACCTGTGCCCACAATTTTGTGGCCGACCTTCCATCACGGAACATCAGACTCACCGAAACAGAATTGGAAAAGGGCATCCCGGGTGTCAGAGCAGCAAAGGGGACTTACCACTCTGGCGTCTTCTCCTAGGCTGGTTCACCAAAAACTGTCACAGGTATGCACAGGTAATCAGGTTCTTAGTGATCGAGGACAAAGAATTGAACCAAACACACAGAGTTTATAGTATAAAGAAAGAAGGAAGATTTATTAAGCGATAGTACACTCCACAGAATATGGGAGTGGGCCAACTCTGAGCAGAGATTGACCATGTGGGCTGGAGGGATTTTCTTCTTATAGGGTAGAAGCTTCCTGGCTAGTCTTTGGCGGGCTTCTATTGCGCAGGTACAAAGAGTTACATTTCAAAGCTACTGCACATGTGTGGTTTCCCAAGATTTTCTTGATTGGCTACTGAAGAAGGGAGTCCCACAATGTTAATTCATTATAATACTATTACAATGAATCAGGGGTAGTGCACAGGCACATTTCATGATTCAGAGTTATCCCAGAAAACAGGAACAACCAGTCTTAGGGGTCTTTGTCATGTGTGGATTTTTTTTTTTAGTCTTAGCCCTGCGGGGCCTCTGCAGCGTCCTCTCTGACTATCTCCTGCCTCAGAAGGACTGTGTGTGTTTGTGGGTGTTTTAAGGGACTTTGGGATTTTGATGAAGATATTAAGTCATTACTCTTAACTCTGTATAACTTTTGAATGAATAATTCTTTTCCTTTTCACCAATCTCTGACACTGAGAGCTATTACTCCCTGGTAGAGGGTAAGGTGAACTTAGTACAGGGGGACCCCTGGGAGAAGGCAGGTCCTTTCAGTAATAGTATATTGTCCCCTCCACAGGTCTGTTCTGTAACAATATGACAAAGCCACTTCCTCAGGCCCTCTGGACCCCAGAAAGCATGACTGACCCTAGTTATTTTATGAGTCTCTATCCTCAGGACTAGAAATTACTGGAAGTATCCTGAAAGCTCAGAGAGGTTTCTCCAGGAACTTGCAGAACAGGACATACCAGACCACAACCACCACCAGACCCTGAACCCAAAGATAACATGAAAATAAGGTGCAGCCCAACTGAAACATCCTGCTCTACAACCACCCCATTTCCTGACAAAAACTCAAAGCTTTAATCCCTCAGTGCTGGTGCTGATGCATACCTCTGCACTTAACCTTTTGCCTCCCTTAAGCAAGTAAAAATAGAAACCCTTTACTCTCTACACTTTCTTCTCTTTGTGAATTCTATCATAGCCCACATCACTGACCACCCTAATATGTAATAACATAATCAATAAAATATAGTTTAAAAAATAAAACAAAATAATCTTTCTTCCTACCTTAAAACTACTATGTAAAAGTTTAAGTCGTGCCTACTAGTTCTGATGGAATAGGAAACAATAACTTTTATGCTAGGTAACCACTTTTTGTCTAGAGATTTCAGTCACACCCTTCTCAGTCTTACTCTTTATAGCCCAGAGAGTCTTGGGTAAAAAAAATCATTTACCTGGATACTTGTCCTTCCAGAGACTCCCTCTCCTGTTCCATCATGCTAAAGCCTGGGGAAAGGGCTTCTCCCAAAAGAAAAAGGAGGAACTGAAACCAGAGCAAGAGTTTCATCATAGCAGACATTCCCCAAAGACTCTGACAGCAGTTGAGATGGTAAAGGTGGGAATAAGCCAGGGCCACTGCTTTTCACCTCTTTAGGGGGGGCCATTCACATCATACTTTAATATAAAGCAATACTGTTAAATGCCCATTTTTCCAGTTCCTGCTTTTCCGTTGCAGTCTTCCCACCTGAGTTTTTTTTTTTCTTCTGGCATTTTTAGGGGGAAGATGCAAAGCAAGTCAAAGAAATTAATGTGGTTTGGGTGTTCCTTTTTTCTAAAACAGCCTTTTGGGAAGTACAACGTGTGTTTCATCTAAATTATGAATGAACCACTCTTATATGTGGCTTCTGTTCTCAAAGTCATCATTTATGAAATGTGACAATCATATCCATTTTGAAAGCAGTGGGGAAAGATACAAAGACTAAGGAAAAAATATTACAACCCAGGATTTTTCCCTTTCAAGGCACCTTTCCAGAAATCCCACCCAACAAGTTTTGTTTAAATCTCATTGGTCAGACTTAATTACATAATCAAATGTAACTGCAATAATGAGGGCTGGGAAAAGTAGTCTCTTATGGGCACATAGCACCACCTTGAATAAGACCAGGGTTTATTTATAAAAATAATGGGAAAACTGATATTGAGTGGCCAATAACCAAATGTTTTCACAGCAATACATAATCTATGTGAAGTCAGTAAACTGAGTTGTATGATTTCAACTGAGCTCAGTGCAAAGTGGATGTGAAGTCAATGAGATGGTGAAAGGTATGTGCCACCAGTGTGAGTTTAGTAGGGCAGTGAGAAATGCACAGAGTCATTATAAGATTAACAATGTAATGAATGGTATATTATCTGTGTGGGTTCAGTGAGATGGTGATTGCATGAATAGATGGTGTGGGTTCAGTTAGTGTCTTTTTGGCCTATGCTGATGAACATTCACTAAGCCTTTATACCCACATTGCAGCTTTTTTAGAGCATCTATCTGTAATAATTACTTGGCAAGATCAGGGAAAGGTGGGAAATACCCTACTGTCCTATATGGAGGGCATTGCTACCCATTTCTCTATATAGGTGTTTTGTAATCAGGGTCTGCCTTCACTGGGAAAAATGTTAAATTTACATAGTTTGCCCCTCTTGTCAGTTCCAAGCAGTCTCCAATTTGCTGTTATCCTCTATGGCCACATTCCTCAGGTTATGGGGAATCTTCATACATCACAGCAGTCAGGTTTCTATACCTGAACCCAAAGGCAGAACTGCTAACAAATTACCTGCACATGTTGATTACTTGCTTTATCTCTTATATAAAAGCCTCCAGAGTCCTTCATATGGCCAGAAACACCTCCAGTTACTGCACTGGTTTATCAGGGACTGTTTTGTTGGTGTTCCTATTCTGCCCTCCATAACCTTGGTTGTCTGAGTGATAGATCCTCCAAATTGTTGCAGCATCTGTCTCATATTTTCCCTGCTTACCTCTGCCTCTATTTTTATAGGATGTGTTTTATTGTCACAAAGAGTTGGTTTGTGGCCTCTATTGCAGCATAAAGAACTGTCACTCAAACAACTCTAGGACACTTAGAGGTGGTCTCTGTAAGAGAGATTTCCAGAAACAGAATGCCAAACACAACACTTTATCAGGTTTACTGAGTTACACAATGGGAGGAAGTCTTTAGTTAGTATTTCAAGGGACAACAGAGAATTTCAACATAAACCGGGAATATTGCTCTGTTGTCAATGCCAAATTTATGATGGGGAAGAACAACGGATGTGTCCTGAGGTCAGCCTTTCCAACCCCACCAAATCCTGCCACTCAAAAAGCGGCTACAAGTGCAGTGTAAAGTGTGACATTGTGGAAATCAACTACTTTAAGAGCCAGACCTAAAATTCCTTGATTTTGTTTAGAAATGTGGTCAACAACATGTCCTTAAAATGTCATAAGCTCTAAGAGATGACATTGACTCATCAACTTATGTCATAATCAGTTATAATTTTAGAAATAAACTCCATATGAATTCTTCAGAACAATAGCCTGAAAGAACTGCTATTTGAGAGCATACCCTATCTTAATCTTCAGATGCTTCAACATAATCCAAAAAACAATGTGAGAAATTAATCTTGGATTTATGTCCCCCAAAATTACCCATGATTATAAACTCTCAACAAACCTGCAAAACTAAGTGCCAGAGCTTTGCTGGGATCAAATATTGAATGTTGTTTTCCCAACCAAAGATCTTAATTTAAGTTAGTTATCATAAATAGGAAATTCTCTTTCCTTTAATAATATCCTATTGAGATAAATTGGGATTTCAAACAAGTAAAGTTACTTCAAAAATCTAGGCCCTGTGGGAAACTGACTTTTGTTTCCTTTCAGAATAAGGGAGAAGCAGTAGAAATTACCACCCATGAACCCTGTCAAATAACCAACATCACAAGAACTTATTTGACATTCTCTGGAGAGATAGACTGATCCCACTTTCAGGACTGTAAGAACTCAATACAAATTTGGAACACTATGTTACAATTTATAGAGGCATAGGTAACTCAACAACTTGAAAGGATAACAATTGTTGGCCCTAAATTACAAAATATTTCTTCTGTTAAAGCATTCTTTGGATTTTTTTGGAGAGTAAAGTTTTTATCCAGTCTCCAAGAAAGAAGGGGCATGGTATGGAGAGATACACCAGCATTGAGAGGTGGGGGCTTTGAGCTTTTATTAAACTATAATTGGATTTTAAAAGGGTGGGGGTTGCTGTTGTGAGGCCCCTGGCCTCTTCAGCTGCAGTTTGTTCCAATGATGTCTTCTTCCTGTGGCTATATGGAACAATTAGTCATGTTCTATTCTTGCTTTCCAGTAATTTCCAGTCTCATTAAGAGTTGCCAAATTCTGGAGGAATTTGGTAGGGAGGGGAATAAAAATGTCTCAATATTACTTATTAGGGTATAATTTATAAATTGTTCTAAGGAAAAAAAAAACAAGTTTTCTTATATTAATCACTGTCTGTGAAGATGGGTGAGAAGGAGGCTGTCTGCAGAGTCCGAAAAGATGGAGAAGGATTAGACTCCCCTCTCCGAACTTCACAGAGACAGGGTTAGGGGGTTATCCTGGGTCAATCTTCCACTGCCCACTGCTCCCCTAGCTGCAAGTCTCAGGAGGCCAGAGGAGACGGAAAAATAGAGAATTCCTCCTATGGGCCACCAAAATATTAGGGTAGTTGGTGATGCAAACTGTGAAAGAATTCACAAACAGAAGAATGTGAGAGTAAATTTTTTATTTACTCTCAAAGAAAGAAGAGGGGCATGGTGTGGTGAGATACACCAGCCTCAAGAATTCTTTGTATTTCTATTACATACAAAAGCAATTCCAGTAGGCTTTTTATTGTAGTATTTGACAACTTCATTGTAATTTTTTTTGATGTGTCAACTTTGCTAGTCTCCAGCTATATAATAAAACACTAATATGGGTGTTGTTGTGAAGGAAAAAAAGCAATCCCATGATCAAAAATAACATGAGAATTGTGCCAGATGCTAGATGATGATGTGAGATTATAAACTCCTCCCACAGTCCTCTTGTTTAGTCTGCAGACCACAGTCCTGGTTACTCAATGACATTTCTATTGGGTCAGGACTGGTGTCGACAAGACACTCCAGAACCATGCCCTTGCTGGTGTGTCTCAGTGGGTTGAATGTCAACCTACAAAATGAAATGTCGCTGGTTCAACTCCCAGCCAGGGCACATGCCTGGGTTGCAGACCAGGTCCCCAGTTGGAGGCAAGTGATAGGTGTTTCTCTTGCACATTGATATTTCTCTCCCTCTTTCTCCCTCCTTTCCCCTATCTCTAAAAAAAAATAAAATCTTTTTTAAAAAGACATTCTAGAACAAGGATAGGAAGCCAGACAGAAAAATAAATCTAAGAATTACAGGAAGGAACTGGAAATTGGAAAAACCAATATGGCTCAGAAGCCAAATGAGAAGTCAGGAGGTAGATTCATATAAGGAGCCAAGATTAAGTGTGGAGTTAAAAACCAAGTCAGCGCTTAGGAACCAGGAAACCTACAGGCACCAGCACCAGAGTCAGGTAGTGCAAGTCAAAGGGCCAGAAAACAAGTGTAAAGATGTGATAGCAATTAACAAGCATTATTATAATGGCCTTGATCATGAGGTACTTGCTATTTTAGGGAAGAAAGCTCTTACCCCAGTTCTGTGGGAACAATCCAGGAGGTAACCATTCTGGGTTGTGTAGGTGGAAGCAAATGATTTCTGTAACAAATGATGGAATCAAAAGACAGAGGTATATACTGTTTGGAAGTATATTGAAAGGCACATCATGATGCCTTTCTGCAGTGCCTCATGGTCAGAACTTTAAGCCAGTAATTAGCCATCTATATTGTATAAGGATTTGGGGACACAGTGGCCAACATTATGTATTGGGGGAAATGGAAGTTAAGAAATTTCACTTTAACACTTTCCCAACACATTGTCAGTTCTATTTTTCTACCTTCTGATACCCTTTCCTGCTGGTTCTCAAAAACCAAGCAATTCCGTGTTGCCCATTTGGGGTTCAAATCCTTCCTTGGAGGCATGGATCTCACACTTCTTTATTCCTCAACATTTTCCAAGTTTAAAAAAAAGTGTTGTTTTTTTTATTTGAAAGGCATATCACAGACACTACAAGAAAAAAAAATGTATCGACATAACTCTAACTGAGGTATAAATGAGGACTATGCTTAGTGCTCCAAAGGTATCAGAATTTGAAGGAAAGAATTAAGAATAGAAAAGACCCTCTAGAGCTCTGCCCAACTACTCTAGATTAATAGGGTTTAAAAAAACTTTCCCACTTCTAAAAACATAACTAAATATATATGATTTAGTTTTTTTAAAAAAATGTTGGTTTTCCTTCACAATAAGAAAGTACTTATTAACCAAGAGCTTCTAATGAAGCTTCTAACAGCTTCATCATCCTTATTAATCAGATATATCAATAGTTGTAGGAATAAACACAATTTGAATTTTTATGATTTCTAAAAATGATACTTAACCATATAAAAAATTCAGACATTTCTGTTTGGGGGAACAAGAGATAAATTATTGCAGAGGCCAAACTGCACAGTGGAAAGAACATGACTTCAGTACTGTCTTGGCATGTCCCTCCCCATCCCTGTCTCACTCTTCTCATTGAGAGAATATATAATTTTCAGAGTTCTTGCATATTGCAGGTGTTTGGTGAATAGTAGAAACTGTTAATATTGGCTCACTTATCTAAGCAACACCCAAGCATCTTTCATTGTAAACATGTCTACCAGACAAAAGCAGAGAGAGTGTAGTGGAAAGCACATCTAGTGTAGCAGTAGAAATTCCTGTGTAGGATCCAGAAGACAAAGTAACAATCCCAGCTTTATCACCAGTGTAGCTGTTTAAGTCTTTGAAAGATATTTAACATCTCTGGGCCTCAGATCCCCCATCTGAAAAATGAGGGATTTGAACTTCATAATAACTTTCAGTCACTTCCAAATATGGGACTATCTGCCACTGACTGATTACCCTCCCAAGCAGAGAGAAGACTGGTAAAAGTTTGTCCCTATCTGGGGACATTATATCCCTAAATGATCAGATGTTGGCCCAATATTTCTCTGCACTAACCTCTACCTACAGTCCCAGCAACATCTTACCTTCAGGCCTTACTCCAGGGCACAGAGTTACACTCCTAAGGCCACATGTAAACCATTCACTGATCCACATTCACCCTGAGGCCTATAATAATTTGCTTAAAGTATCTGGACCTTAGTTTTCTTCTCTGCAAAGGTAGAAGAGTAATATTCACCTCACTGAGTTTTTATGGGGATTAGATAAGATACTGAATATGAAAATGATTTGTATGCTATATGACATTGTGTAAAGCTAACATAGCAACCATGATGACTGGTAGTTTAATACCATGAAAACACTATAGAAAGCACACCAAAGAGTTGGATTCTGAGTCAGGACACTTATGGGTCATCTACCTGGGCTGCTGCCTTTTTGGGGTTTTGTGTGCCCAAAATAATTCAACAGAGTGGCATTAAATTTTGCTGTAATCATATATTGACTTCAGTCAAGAAAGGAGGTTTGTTTAAACTTTTACTTATAAGCAAGTGGCATGATCTTGTTTTAATGGTCTGGAAAAGTTTTTACACATGTAGCTATTTCCTACCCATGAGACAATTGTGGAATTTTAAGAGAGCTGCCTATTATTATTTGTAATAAATCAATCAAGCGTTGAAAAAAACTGCTGATCTGTCCCTGCAGAAACCCACACTTAAGCATTGCCAGGCTTACTGCCACAGAACACCAAGCTCCTATGGTCACAATGGGGCTGCAAGAAATGTTAAGTCTAAGAAGAAGCTGAGCACACCACTGGTTTCCTCAGACATGTCCTGAAACACCACTTTTTTAGGGCTCAATGTTGTAGAATCTCTTTCAGCATTTTGTTCTCCATACCAAAGTCTGAAAGCTATTTTTTTAATAAAAAGTTTCCAGCAGTTACCTCAGAACATAGTCCCAAGTATTGGATTTTCTTAACAGCTATGTGGAAGCAGGAATCAGTATTTATCTCTATCTTTGAGTTAATTCCATTCATATGTGCAGGTCGCATGCCCTTGGACAGTGCCATAAACAGAAGAGCAAACAAGTACTTACACAGTATAATTTGAGATATGTCACAATCTCCAGTGCCCAAAATGTCTTCCCCACCCAATGCCACAGTGCCTACAATTGCCAGCATTAAACTCACTGTTGCTAATCTAATCCTTCTCTCCATTGTCTCTCCCAGTGTCTACATACATGAATCATCCACACTTCCAGGCCTAGCTCAGTATCACTCTTCTGTGAAACCTTCCATAATCCTCCACTTGGCAATGATCCCTCATTCCTCTGAATGTTCCTCTAAATGCTTAATCTGTACCTCTTTTGTAATACATATCACTTTATCTTTAAGCACATGTACTATTCTCCAGCAGGCATAATCTTAAGAATCAATCCCTGAGTAACATCTCATTTATTTTTTTTTACCACTGCTCCATCCCTAGAGCTGGACCTTAGTAAAGAAACAATATCTAGCCAATGGAGCCATACGGGTGAATGGATGGTGTAACACAGCTTCACCTGGGCTATGCTGCCATTCACTAGCTCTGTATCCCTCAGCAGTTATTGATACTTTACTTCTCAGGGCCTTACTTTCTTTCTATAAAGTAAGGTCAATTGAGGGTTACAAAATGCCAGAGCTCTTTCAGCCATCATTGCTTATCCACTGGATGATCTTCCAGCTCAGATTGGTTCAACAGAGGCACAACCTTCATTTTACATTTTTTAAAGTTGTTTGATAATGAATATACTGCAGTAAGGTTTTGAAAAAGAAAAAAGGTAAAAGGAATAGTAAGATAAGGACAAAGTAGACACGCAGAAATAAGTTCTATACAGTCCTATTTAGGTAGAGCATGAATTAAGCTTTGAGCTTCCTGGCAACAAAAGCTAAAAGTTTCAAATGTTGGGCATGAATTAAGCTTTGAAAGCTTCCTGCAAACAAAAACTTAAAGTAAAAGTATTATTTGGTTGACCAAAAGCTCTGTTTAATTTTTTCTGTAAAATAAAGACACATTTTTCACCAATAAGATTATTGATTTGGATATCTTGAGTATATCGGTTATCTCCCACGTGATATAACATTGATTGTTCTCAACTAATGTCTCAATTTGATCGCTAACAACTTCAATCTATCTACCCAACCATGGAGAATTGTCCAGTGAGAAATCTCCAGGCTGAAACTTTGCAAACCACTTTTGAAACCCTCAATTAGTCACAGCAACTTCTCCATACACTGCAAATCTTTTCTTGTGTCTCAGTTACATTTTTACCTTTCTTAAAATAATAAAGCAGAGGTGGGAAGACGGAGGCGATGCAGGTGGGAGCTGAACCCACTTGCTCGTGCACCCAACAGGGCACCTAGCCGATCTTCTGAAGAACAGAGTGAACAGCCAACAGAATCCCGGCTGGTATGACATTTGGAAACCAAAGTATGCAGAGGATGCTTAAAAATGGGTGGCAAGGAGATCTGGTAGGCTGATGGGAAGGTCTCCAGGCTGTGTGCCAGGAGACCATGATTGCTGCGGGAGCACTGGACAGGATCCGGGTCAGTGTGGGCAACCTATTGGCTCCCTCCCCTCCCGGAGCAGGGAAATTCCAGACCTACACCAGGAGAGATCTGGACTCATAAAGTCACTGGGGTGATAAAAAAAAAAAAAAAAAAAAGCAGCAAGTGACACATAGTGGCACACCTGGCTGGAGCGGCAGTCGCCGGCTGAGAGAGTACCAGAAAAATTGGGGAGCTGGGTGACACCTGGAGCTCGAAGAAGAGATGGACCCAGATAGACTCTGCACTGGTCAGAGACTTGGACTGTGTGGAAAGCTAGGTGTTTATTAGGAGCAGCAGGGGGCACCCAAAGTGACTTTTCTCAAATAGGGAACAGAGCCACCATTCAGGGACCTCATACATGCAGCAGTCAGGTCACCAAAGAGGGAAGACTGTGGGCACAATTTGCTCCCACTCAGGGTGCCTCATGGACTGATCAAAGTGGGGCAATGGGGGATCAAAGAGGCAGCAGCTTCAAGAGAGACATTTTTCAATAGGGGAACTGAGTCACCATGCAGGGACCTTGGGCACACCTGCAACAGCCAGGCCAACAAAGAGGGATCATGGTGGGCGTGATTTGCTCCCACTCAGTGCACCTCATGGACTGATCAAAGGGTCCCCAAACAAGGTGGATTATTGGTGGCAGCCTGGCGCAAATGTGCAGAGTGGACAGTGCAGGTCACACAGTGCTATGAGGGTGTGGGCTGGAAACTAGGGACCTGTGGTTATTGTAGCTCAGACCAAGCACCCATCCTTGTGGAACCACAAGAAAGGAAAAAACTGGAGCCCAACACCCCTTTGCCTGCAGTATCTGGGAAGACATGCAAAACCATCATGGCAGGTTTAAAATCAATAGAAGAACTTTTTTTAAGTTTTTCTTTCAAGAATAAGACAATAAGACCCAGAGCTATGAGAAAACTGGAGACAGATCCAAAAGTCAGAATGACAACACCAACAGCTAAGATAAATTTCACTTTGCTATCCTTCAGAATTTGCATACTTTTTACTTCTTTTCTTTCCATTTACTTAGGGTTTTCTTTTTGTTTTTATTGTTTAATTTGGCTTTTTATTCTACTTTTCATATTGCATTTTAATCTTTCTGAGGAGATCTTTCCCTTCACTTGTATTCCAATAACACACTACTTTTGAACTTTTATGTTTTATTCTTTTTATTCAGATTATACATACCTTATCATACTATTGTTATTCCAGCTCCCATACAGTACCCTTATTTGTTCTTAATCCATTTTGCCATCTTCCTGAGCTTTATTACTGTTGTGGTTAACTTTATTTTCCCTCACATTAAACCAAGTTTCTATCCCTTACTCTCACTATTTCTGTTCCTTCTAACCTCACATTAAGTGCTCTTCTTTCTTAAGTCAGCTCACATTCCTTTTCCTTTCTAATAAGAGTCTTATTTCTTTTTTACTTTTTACAAACAGTGGCTAGTTGGGTGAAATATCATTGTTATTGCTGTACTTCTCCAAAGGAACTCCTATTTGTTCACTGCTTGTTTGTACTTTAAATCCCATAGAATTCTCTCCTGCTGGTTTACTCTATTTCACCTTCACCCTGCCAAATATCAGTTGAATGAGGAATTATGTTTCATTGTTTTCTCTCTCCTTTTTTTTTCTTTTTTCCTCCTTTCTCAATCTGGTCTTTACTACTTATTCTTATTAGTTTGCTTCCCAAATCCTCTCAAAATCATTTTTCTTTACTGTAGACATCTCATTCACTTTTTACTTTTCTACAATATTCTTATTCCTGTTCCAACTTTATTAAACATCATTCAACTGTTGTTGCTATTGAGCCTGTGGTGGTTTTTCTGCAATTTTGCTCCCATTACTCCAGTGCCTTTTCAATATTACTTCAAACCTCACAGTACACTCTGCCCTCTTCTTACACCATTGTTCCAATCACCCTTTTTTGTTTTACTTACATTGTAAATTTTGCTCTTTCCTTTTCTTCACCTCGACTCTTATTAAATATCCTCACTCTTACCATACAACATTTTCCCCTCCTATAGTCATATCATATTCCCTTTGTCATATCTTATAATATCCACAATCTCTCCTCATTTTTATTCATCTTAGTTCAGTTGACACTGTTGATGTGGTAGGGGGATTCTTTTCACTGGCATAGGTTTGGTGGTCTGGCTATACTGCTTTGTTAACCAGAACCAGTACAACAGCATGCAAGACAAGGCAGGACTAGTGAATACCAGTAAACCCTCTAGAGGGGAGAACACACCAACAAAGGAGCCACCAACAGGTAAAGCCCAACTACAAAAAGAGAGCTCACATAATGGAAAGAAAGGGCAACCCTAGAGCATCCAGACAAGAAAATCAAAGAGAGTACACCACCAAGTCCCTCAGAACCCCTACCACAGAAGTTCACCCTACAAAGACAGCTGTCAAAGCAGAGCATCTGAAATTTCAGGAAAAAAAAAAAAGAGTCACCTGAATCGAGGAGACAAAGAAAGAACATGCAGTTGAAAGGAATAGAAGACTCCCCATTAAAAGAACCAAATAAAATGGAGGCAAGCAAACAAAACAATCAGATATAGAATTCAAAAGAATGGTTACATGGATGCTCAAGGAACTCACTGACAAGTACAAGGAACAGAGTGGGAACTACAACAGTATGAAAAAGGAAATAGGAACTATAAACAAGAACCAGAAAGAAATGAAGAATACAATAAATGAAATTAAATATACACTAGAAGGAATTACAAGCAAGCTGGATGAAGCAGAGGACCAAATTAGTAAGCTGAGATACAAGGTAGACAGAAATATTCAGGTAGAGCAGCTACATGAAAAAAGACTAAAAAAACATGAATATAGCTTCAGGGAACTGCAGGACAAGAAGAAACACAAGAACACTCGATTCACAGGAATACCAGAAGGAAAAGAAAAGGAGCAAGGGATAGAAAATCTGTTTGAAAAAAATAATGACAAAAAACTTCCTGAACCTGGAGAAGGGAAAAGCCACACAAGTTCAGGAAGCACAGAGGGTCTTAATCAAGAGGAACTCAAAGAGGACTACTTGAAGACACATCATTATTAAAATGCCAAGTTTTAGAGACAAAGAGAGGATCTTAAAGGTAACAAGGGAGAAACAGGAAGTAACATACAAAGGAGCTCCCATAAGGCGAGCAGATGATTCATCAACAGAAACAATGCAAGCCATGAGAGAATGGGAAGAAATATGCCAAGTAATAAAAAGTGAAGGCCTGCAACCAAGCATACTCTACCCAGTGAGGCCCTCAATTAAAATAGAAGGCTAAATGAGGAGTTTCCCAGACTTAAGAAGGCTAAAAGAATACGTCTCTATCAAATCAAAACTGCAAGATATGCTAAAGGGACTGCTATAAGAACAGGAAGGAAAAGAATGAGATAGGAACATACATATAAGGGGGGCAATGAATAAGTACCTACTAATAATAACCTTAAATGTAAATGGATTAAATGCTCCAATCAAAAGACAAAGGGGGCTTGGCAAGATGGCAGAGGAGTGAGTAGAAGCCACACTAACCTCCTCCCAGGACTAATCTTGGATTACAACTAAATTGTAGAGAAATTACCTAGAACAAACAACTGAACAATAATGATAAAGAAACCATATAATCTCAGACAGACAGAGGAAGTAGCTTCAGCACAACCTGTCTGGTAAGGATTGCAGTGGAGACTCAAGAGGGCTGGCTGGGCTCCTAGAGGCAGCAATGCCAGAGGGATAATTAAGCCACAGGTTGGATCCTCATGAGAAAAATGGGGTCTAATCCCTAAACTGGAGTCCCCAGCCTAGAACACCAGAGCCCACAAATTCTACAGATAACTGGCAATAAAAAGTGGCAGGGTCGCTCTTAGCCAGAGATGGATGGCTGGAGACACAAAGAGCCATTTAAAGGGTCAATGCACAAATTTTCATTTGCTGTCACTTACATGTGGTTCCAGCAAAGTGGTCCAGGTGGGAGCAAAGTGGGCTGGAGACACCTGAGGAGAGACTGGGGACAGAAGATTTGGGGAGAGTACAGAGTGTAGCCACAGGGAAGCCAGTGCTGAGGCATCCATAAATGGCAGCATCTCTTGTGCTCCAGCACAGTATTCCCCTCTGTACAGCAGGAGCCTGAGGGGAAAGGACAGCCCCACCCTCAAGAGAGACTCTGCTTGGCTCTGTGGTACTTAAGCCTGACTGCTGAGTGCAGAGTGACCAGATTAATAACTGAAGGAGACAGACACAAGGGTATATCCCTAGCAAAGGTGGGGCAAAGTAGAATAGAGATGACTGATGAGAGACTGGGGACAGAGGCTTGGGGGAGAGCACTGGGAGAGTGGCAGCCAGGATCCTGGTGCTGAATCATCACCCATACTGTAACAGCCGTCTTGCGACCACTCCCCTCTGAGCAGCAGCAACCTGAGGGGAAACAATAGTTCCAACCCCAGGAGGAATTCTGTCCCACCCTATGGGGCTTAAACTTGACTGTTAGTGCAGAGTGACCAGATTAACAACTGAAGGAGACAACTATAGACAGCAGATCTCTGACAGTCTCAGAGCAGGCTGCGTAAGGTCAGATGGAGTCAACATCTGACACCACCAGAGGTGGAACCATAAAGAAAAAAGTGGCAAGTAATAAATTCAAGAGAGACAAAATCCACTGCAGTCTTCTCCATGATTAGTGATATTTTCCTTCCTGCATACCTTTTTAACATTTGTTTCTAGTTCAGCAAGTTTGTGCATATTAAGTCACTAAAATTTATACTATAGTTTATATCTCTCCTTTCTTATAATAGCCTTAAGCTCTTTATACCCTTATCAATACTGGTTCATTTGCTGTTCATATTGAGATTGTGCAGTGGGGGGAGATATTTTTGTGGATGTGGGTTGGTTCCAGGACTCTGTGATTCTCTTCTGGCAGCACCTGCACAACAGCATACAAAACATGGCAGGCAGAGTGACCTTCAGTCAACCAGTTAGAGGGAAGGACCCAAGAAACAATCAAAAAAGAATGTCCAGAAAAGAATGACCAAAAAACAATCAAAACCCAAATATATTCAGAGAGCCAACACAAACAGCATCCCAGAGGAGCAAGTTCAGGAGTTCAAGGAGACTGCAACACTGAATCTCACAGGTCTCCTACAGTAGAAGTTCATACCACAAACACAGGGAGTCAGAACAGATCAATTTAAGAAGCAGAGGCTAACAAGAAGAGTATCACAAACAATGGGAAGACAAAAAAATAAACTCCAAATGACAGGAAAGGACGACACCTCAGAAAGAATGCTAAATGAAATAGAAGCAAGTAAACTATCAGATATTGAGTTTAAAGCAATGGTTTAAAGGAAGCTCAATGAGCTCAAAGAGGATTACCAAAAACTACAGGAAAACCACAATGAACTCACTGAAAACTACATCAACATGAAAAAGGAAATAGAAACTGTTAACAAGATTCAAGAGGAAATGAAAAATACAATTTCTGAATTGAAGAACACAGTAGAAGTAATCAAAAGCAGGCTAGATGAAGCAGAGGATCCAATCAGTGAGCTGGAAGACAAGGTAGAAAAACACTTCCAGAAAAGCAAGTAAAGGAAAACTGATTAAAGAGGTGTTAAGGTAACTATAGGACAATAGGGAATGTAATAATATCCATATAACAGGGATACCAGAAGGAGAAGAACAACAATGGATAGAAAACCTGTTTGAAAAAGTAATGATGGAAAACTTCCCTAATTTGATGAGAGAAAAAAGTCACACAAATCCAGGAAACACAGAGAGTCCCAATCAAGAGGAACCCAAAGAGGCCCACTTCAAGACACATCATAATTAAAATGGCAAAATTCCAAGACAAAGAGAGAATCTTAAAAGCAGCAAAGGAGAAAAAGAAAGTAACATACAAGGGAGCCCCAATAAGGCTAGTAGCTGACTTCTCAATGAAAACACTCCAAGCCAGAAGGGATTGGCAAGAAATATTCCAAGTAATGAAAAACAAAGGCTTGCAACCAATTCTACTTTACCCATCAAGGCTCTCAATTAAAATGGAAGGCAAAATAAGGAGTTTCCCAGACAAAAGAAGACTCAAAGAATACACCTCCACCAAACCAGCTGTGCAAGAGATGCTAAAGGGTCTGCTTTGAAAAAAAGGAAGGAAAAGAGTGAGAGAGAGAGGAACACAGATACAAAGGAAGTAAAATACCAATGAATAAGTACCTATCAGCAATAACCTTAAATGTAAATAAATTAAATGCTCCAATCAAAAGAAATAGAATAGCTGAATGGTTAAGAAATCATGACTCATACATATGCTGCCTACAAGAGACCCACCTCAGAACAAAAAAAGTATTCCAAGAAAATGGACAGGAAAAAGGTCGAGGCAGCAATACTCACGTCAGACAAAACAGACTTAAAAACAAGGGTTATAAAAAGAGACCTAGAAGGTCACTTTGTACTACTCAAGGGAAGAATTCATCAAGAACACATAAACACTGTATATATACATGCACCCAACATAGGATCATCCAATGATATAATGAAAAGCTTGGAAGACTTCAAGAAAGATATTGACAGCAACACAATTATAGTAGGAGATTTTAACACCCCACTGTCAAAAATGGACAAGTCTTCCAAATAAAATATCAGCAAAGATATTGTGGCATTGAGCAATGCCCTAGAAAAAATAGACTTAACATATAGAGAGAGAGTCTTCCATCACAAAGAAGCAAAATATACATTCTTTTCAAATGTACATGGAACATTTTCAAAGGTAAATGCCATGATAGGACACAAAACAAGTGTCAACAAATTCAAGAACACTGATATCATAGAAAGCATTTTCTCTGACCACAAGGGACTGAAACTGGAAACCAACTTCAAGGAAAAAAAATAAAAAACAATGAATAGCATGCCATTAAACAATGAATGGATTAATAATGAAATCAAGGAGAAAATCAAAAAGTTTCTGGAAAGAATTGAAAATGATCTCATAACAGTCCAAAACTTATAGGACACAGAGAACACAGCCCTGAGAAGGAAATTCATAGCAACATAGGCCTACCTAAAAAGATAGAAACATTTCAAATAAGCAACCTAACCGTACACCTACAAGAACTCAAGGAACAACAACAAAGACAGCCGAGAGCAAGTAGAAGGAAGGAAATAACCAGGATCAGAGCAGAATTAAATGGCATAGAGACTAAAGGCACAATTCTAAGGATCAATGAATCCAGGAGCTGGTTCTTTGAAAAAAAAAAATTGTTAATCCTTTAAACAAACTCATCAAGAAATAAAGAGACAGGACCCAAATAAACACAATCAAAAATGAAAGAAGACAGATTACAACTGATACCACAGGAATATAAAGGATTGTAAGTAATTACTATAAAGAAATATATACCAAGAAATTTGAAAATCTAGATAAAATGGAAAAATTTCTAGAAAAGTATAATCTTCCAAAACTCAGTAAAGAAGAAGCAGAAAGCCAGAACAGACCAATAACAACAGATGAAATTGAAGCAGTAATCAAAAAACTACTGACACCCAAAAGCCCTGCACCTGATGGTTTCACAGGAGAATTCTACAAAGCATTTAAGGAAGAGCTAACCCCTATCCTTCACAGACTATTCCAAAAAATCCAAAATGATGGGAGACTCCTAAACTCTATTTATGAAGCCAATATCATCCCAATCACAAAACTAGATAAAGACACAACAAAGAAAGAAAACTTTAGGCCAATATCTCTGATGAACATAGACACTAAAATCAACAAAATATTGGCAAACCTGATTTCTGGCCAAGATGGAGGCATAGGTAGTCGCACTGTGACTCCCCGCACAACCAAAACTAAAGACAACAAAAATTGGGAAACAAAAAACAACCAGAACAGAGAGAAATTAACTGAACGGAAGTCAGACTACCGTACATCCAGACCAGTAAGGAGGGGCGGAGTCGGAGGTCTACGGAGAGGGGTCCTGGCAGGACAAAGTGCTGGCTGGCAGACGCAGGAGCGCAGGGCACAGAAAGCAGATGATGGATGGGTGTCAGACCCTGGGCACAGGAGGCAACGAGCAGACCCAGTGAGGGGCACAAGGCAGCTGGCTGCTCGCAGCCACACATCCGCGTGCAGACAAACTGAGTGAAATCAGGCAGCGACACAGACCACGCAACCCAGGGCCCCAGCACCTCCGGTAAACAAAGCCTAAGAGCACCGACTGAAAACACCTGTGGGAGTTGAGACCGGGAGATTCTCTCAGCCTCACAGGAGACTTCTCGGGGAAACCCACAGAGTCCGAGAAACTACACAAGCCCACGTGCCCAGGAGCCAGCACCAGAAGGACCCAGTTTGCTTGTGGGAGGCAGCAAGGGGGACTGAGGTCCTGGAGAGAGTGGAGCAGGCACCATTGTTCCCTCTCAGACCCC
The DNA here is from genome assembly GCA_004024845.1 of Tonatia bakeri. Classification (NCBI taxonomy): domain Eukaryota; kingdom Metazoa; phylum Chordata; class Mammalia; order Chiroptera; family Phyllostomidae; genus Tonatia; species Tonatia bakeri. The sequence goes on from PVIA01005020.1 coordinate 90,700, forward strand.
GCCCCCACATACTATGTCACAACCCAGCAACTGGGGTGCCCCGCCCTGGTGAACACCTAAGGCTCTAATGCCCTTACGTAACAGCTGCAACCTGATCAAAGGAAAATAAAAAAGATGTCTCAAACAGAATTCAAAGCCCCAGAGCCAATGTTTTTAAGTGACCGAGAGATAGCTAACCTATCAGATTCACAGTTGAAAGCACTGGTGATCAGGATTCTCACAGAATTGGTTGACTTTGGTAATAAATTAGATGAACAAATGCAGGCTATGATAAGAGAAATGAAAGAAAACACACAGGGAACCAATAGTGATGGGAAGAAAACTGGGGCTCAAATCAATGGAGTGGACCAGAAGGAAGAAAGGAACAACCAAACAGAAAAGAATGAAGAAACAAGAATTCAAAAAAATGCGGAGAGGCTTAGGGACCTCCAGGACATCTTTAAACGTTCCAACATCTGAATTATAGGGGTACCAGAAGGAGAAGAGGAAGAGCAACAAATTGAGAACGTATTTAAACAAATAATAAATGAGAACTTCCCCAATCTGGCAAAGGAAATAGACTTCCAGGAAGTCCAGGAAGCTCAGAGAATCCCAAAGAGGTTGGACCCAAGGAGGAACACACCAAGGTACATCATAATTACATTAGCCAAGGTAAAAATGAAGGAGAGAATCCTAGAAGCAGCAAGAGACAAGGAGACAGTAACCTACAAAGGAGTTCCCATCAGACTGTCAGCTGATTTCTCAAAAGAGACCTTACAGGCAAGAAGGGGCTGGAAAGAAGTATTCCAAGTCATGAAAGGCAAGGACCTACATCCAAGATTGCTCTATCCAGCAAAGCTTTCATTTAGAATGGAAGGGCAGATAAAGTGCTTCTCAGATAAGGTCAAGTTCAAGGAGTTCATCATCACCAACCCCTTATTATATGAAATGTTAAAGGGACTTACCTAAGAAAAAGAAGATTAAAAATATGAACAGTAAAAAAAAAAAGTCATCAAATGGAAGGTTAGCAACAAGGAAGTGGGAGGAGGAGAGAGGGGGAAAAGATATAGAGAATAAGTAGCATAGACAATAGGTAGAAAATAGACAGGGGGAGGGTAAGAATAGTATGGGAAATGTAGACACTAAAGAACTTATGACACATGGATGTGAACTAAAGGGGGAATGTGGGTGGAAGGGGATGGGCAGGGTGGAGGGGAGTGAAGGGGGGAAATGGGACAACTGTAATAGCATAATCAATAAAATAAAGAATTAAAAATATATTGGCAAACCGCATCCAACAATACATTAAAAGATCATCCACCATGACCAAGTGGTATTCATCCCAGGGATGCAATGATGGTTCAACATTCGCAAATCAGTAAGTGCAATACACCATATAAACAAAAGCAAAGACAAAAAACATGTGATCATATCAATAGATGCAGAAAAAGTATTTGATAAAGTACAGCACCAATTTATGATAAAAACACTCAGCAACATGGGAGTAGAGGGAGTATTCCTCAACATAAGAAAGGCCATACATGAGAGACCTACAGCCATCATACTCAATGGGCAAAAACTAAAACTTTCCCACTAAGATCAGGAACAAGACAAGGTTGTTCGCTGTCACCACTTCTATTCAACATAGTATGGGAAGTCCTAGCCACAGCAATCATACAAGAAAAAGAAATAAAGGCATCCAAATTGGAAAAGAGGAAACAAAACTGTCATTGTTTGCAGATGACATGATAGTATACATAGAAAATCCTATACACTCCACAAAAAAACGACTTGACCTAATAAATGAATTTGGCAAAACAGCAGGATACAAAGTCAATATTGAGAAATCAAAGGCATTTTTGTACACCAACAATGAAATATCAGAAATAGAAATCAGGAAAAAAATCTCATTTGATATGGCAACAAGAAAAATAAAGTACCTAGGAATACACCTGACCAAGGAGATAACAGATCTATCTTCATAAAACTACACAACACTGAAGAAAGAAGTTAAGGAAGACACAAACAAATGGGAGGATATACTGTGCTCATGGATTGGAAGAATTAGCATCATCAAAATGTACATACTATCCAAAGAAATTTATAGATTCAATGCAATCCCTATTAAAGTACCAATGGCATATTTCACAGATATAGAACAAACACTTCACAAATTTTTTGGAACCATAAATGACCCCAAATAGCTGCAGTAATTTTGAGAAAGAAAAACAAAGTAGGAGGGTCCACAATACCTGATATCAAACTATACTATAAGGCCCTTGTAATGAAAACACCCTGTTAAGGGCATAGAAACAAGCATATATAGATCAATGAAACTAAACAGAGAGCCCAGGAATAAACCCATGCCTTTATGATCAATTAATATCTGGCCAAGGAGGCAAGTACATACAATGGAGTAAAGACAGTCTTTTTAATAAATGGTATTGGGAAAATTAAACAGGTACATATAAAAAAAATAATCTAGACCATTAACTTACACCATACACAAGAATAAACTCAAAATGGATAAAGGACTTAAATGTAAGTTGCAAAATCATAAAATTCCTAGAAGAAAACTTAGGCAGTTAATAGCAGAAATCTCTTGTAGCAATATTTTTGCCCATATATCAACTAGAGCAAGGGAAACAAAAGAAAAAGTAAACAAACTGGGCTACATCGAACTAAAAAGCTTTGCATGGCAAAAGAAGCCATCAACAAAATGAAAAGGGAGCCCACTGTATGGGAGAAAATATTTGCTGATGAGACATCTGATAAAGCATTAATTTCCAAAATATATAAAGAATTTATACAACTAAACACTAAGAAGACAAACAATCCAATTCAAAAGTGGGCAAACGATCTGAATAGACACTTCTTCAAAGAGGACATACAGATGGCCAATAGACACATGGAAAAATGTTCAATGTCACTAATCATCAGAGGGATACAAATTAAAACCACCATGAGGTATCACCTTACACCTGTCAGAATGGTTATTGTCAATACATCAACAAACCTCAAAGGCTGGCAAGGGTTTGTGGGGGGGGGAAGGGGAGGAACCTTTGTCCACTATTGATGGGAATGTAGACTAGTACAGCTCCCTTGGAAAACTGTATGGAGTTTCCTCAAATAATTTAAAATGGAACTTCCTTTTGACCCAGCAATCCCACTTCCAGTAATATATCTTACCACTGAAACACTAATTTGAAAGAATATATGCACCCCTATGTTCATGGCAGCATTATTTACAGTAGTCAAGATCTGAATACAGCCCAAGTACCAATCAGTAGAGGAGTAGATTTAAAAAAAAAAAAATGTGGTACATATATACAATGGAATACTACAAGGTCATAAAATAGAAGAAAATCTTACCTTTTGAGACAGGATGGGTGGACCTGGCAATTATTATGCTAAGTGAAATAAGCCAGTCAGAGAAAGACAAATACCCTGTGATCTCACTTATATGTGGAATCCAATGATGAACAAAATAAACTGATTAACAAAACAGAAACAGGCATGGCTACATGGAACAGACTCACAGTTATTTTAGGGGAAGTAGAAGTAGACCTGGATGAACGAAGGTGAATGGATTAGCAAAAAAAAAAAAAAAATTACATAACACATAGACACAGACAACGGTGTGGTAATAACCAGAGGGTATGGGGGTGAGGACTAGGTGGAGGTGGGCAAAGAGGAGGAAAATGGGATCAGAAATGTACTTTGCTTGGGGTGATGAGCATACAAAGCATTGTGCAGATGATGTTTGATTGAGCTGTACACTCTAAACCTGTATGGTTTCGTGAACTAATATCACCCCAATAAATTTAATAATAAATAAACAAATAAATAAGTAAATTTTAATAGATCTAAGATAAATTGATATGGTAGACTTTGTCCTCAAAACAACCCAAAAGTGTATACACCAGGGAGTTTAATAGAACTGTTTTCTGCTGCATCTTTTTATACAAGAATGTTCGTTATGTATTGCTGTGCAGTAACCCCAAAATATTGGCTTAAAACCAAGATATCAATTATTATTATCTCACTAGGGAGTGACTGGGCTCAGCTAAGTTGTTCTCACTGAGGGTTTCTTGAAAAGCTGGAGTCAGTAGGTGGCAGGGTCTGGAATTATGTGGAGCCTATGCTGGGGCTACAATAGCTGGTCTTCTTCAGATGTCTATAGGTGGTCTCTCCACCAGACTCTTCAACATGCTAGTTTTAGAGCACCCATGGAAGCTGGGGCTGAGAGAAAGTAAGCCAGGCAGGTTTTATCACCTTTCATGAACTATCCTCAAGTCACCTAGCATCACTTCTTCCACATTCTATTTGCCAAAAGCAAATCACTAAGGCCAACCCACAATTAAGGGAAGGTTAATTGGTTTCCATATTTTGATGGAGGAGTGTCCAAGAATACGGGAAGATGTTTTAACACTACTATAAATAACAAAAACAGAAATTTGCAATTCAATAAATGCTATTCTTTTGAAAGCCAAAGAAAGGATACACTGACTTGATCCAGAAATAAAATATAGGATATCTACAGCTGTTTTTCCGAATATAGTAGCCACTGGTATAAGTGGCTACTTAAATTTAAAACAATTAAAATTAAATTTAAAAATTTAAATGCCATTCTTCAGCCTAAATAGCCATATTTTAAGTGCTCAATAGTCTCACATGACTATTATATTGTGCAGCACAATTATAAAACATTTTCATTATTGCAGAAAGTTCTATTAGACGGTGTTGATATGGAACAGTGATTTTCAACTGGTGTGCCACAAAAAATTTTAAAACATTCAATACCTGACTATTTAGTCAGGGGTAATGACCTCTTTCCCCGTAGACTATCAAACTAAAAAATGACAACAGCCAATACAACAATAGCCATCTGGTGTGAATTAATAAAAATTATACCTATTTTTTGACTGATCAGCAAAAAAAGTGCATTTTTTTGGTGTGCCACAGAATTTTAGTAATTAGTTTACGTGTGCCATAAGGTGAAAAGGGTTGAAAATCGCTGATCTAGAATGATGAAAAAACTGTATATTTTTTGGCTGTTGTTCTGAATTGCTTGTCCTTCTAGTTAAACTCTTAGTAAGCACTGGGAAGCAGAAATGTCCAAATTGTAACACTGACAAGAGTATAAACTACAGGAAATCTGTATTGCTAATGAAGAAGAGTCCCACATTCCTTAAAAATAAACAGGACAGGAGATAGTTTCACTTCCCTTAAAGTAAATCAAGTTTCCTGACCAAGACCAAATTAGCTGACCACCTCCATGTGGAAGTTTCAGTGCAAGACCTGCCAACAAAACCAAAGTTTTACTCAAAAGGTTTTCTAAAAACTGTTTCCTAAAAATAATTGGGGGAAAGAAAGATAAAATCAAAACTACAAAGTCAATTTCCTCCTTCATTCATTCAAACAACATTTACTGAGCAGGCATGGACACTATGCTTTGCACCTGAACACATTTTCAAAATAGATTTTACCAATTTCCAAGGCCCCAAATATAAACAAAAAAGTCCATAATGCACCCTAAAATATCTATTTTTAAGTAGCATTATTTTCTAGTAAAACCACCGGGAAAAAATGGCTGGAAAATGTACCCCTACGTACCTGAAAGAGTTGCCTGGTGATATCTAATAGTTATCCCTTATGCCAACTGAATTGAAAAAACTCTCTGCCAAAAATAGTGACTAAGGATTTAAAAAAGTTGAATCCTAGCCACTCTGTTTGTTTTCCAGTAAGATAGAGAAGACAATTTTGACTAGTGACAATAATTTAAATTACCAGCATAGAGAATAGTTATTTTTATACTTTTTATAATTGGGGTACACACAGCTGGATCATGCATAAATTGTTTCAAATCATTAAGAAACAAATTAAAAAGAAGTGTTGGAGGAGGCAGAGGCAGAAAGCAGTATTTTTTCCCAAAATAAAGGTTATTCAACTTTATTTTTTATTCATTTTTATTATTTTATTGATGTTCTATTACTGTTGTCCCAATTTTTCTCCCATTGCTCTCCCCTGACCCACTCACCCCCTGCTCCCACAGTCAGTCCGCACCCTGTTGTCAATGTCCATGGGTCATTTATACATGTCCCTTGACTAGACCCTTCCCTTTCTTTCCCCCCTTATCCCCCAACTCCCTCTCCTCTGGTCACTGTCAATCTGTTCCTTGTTTCCATGCCCCTGGTTCTATTTTGTGCATTTGTTTTGTTCATTAGGTTACTCTTATAGTGAAATCATATAGTATTTGTCTTTCACTGCCTGGCTTATTTCACTTAGCATAATGCTCTCCAGTTCCATCCATGCTGTTGAGAAAGGTAGGAGTACCTTCTTTCTATAGCAGCATTATTTACAATAGCCAATTGCTGGAAACAGCCTAAGTGCCAGTCAGTAAATGAGGAAATAAAAAAATTGTGGTACAGTTACACAATGGAAAACTACACAATAGAATATGGCGGCATAGTCTCTTTTTAAGGACTGAATTTATTGTCTGATTTGTTAGAAAGTCATTCCCATCAATTCTTGCCACAGTCTTAAACTCATATTAAACATAAGCCTTAGTTACCAGATCTTGCACCCCAGTTTTGCTAAATACCTTCCGTTGAACCTTCCTCATCCCCTCACCATACTTCTCCCCACTGCTCCATGTGCCAAGAGGCTACATGCAGAGGCTGGATTGACCTCTGGCTTCTGGTGGAGTTCAGCCAATGGGAGCTACTAGCAATAGCTTAGAGGATGGAAACATAGAAAGGTTAAACTCAGTGTCACCACCACCCCCACCTCCTCCTCAAGCCCACTCCCTGCCAGACCACTGTAGCCTGACTGCATTCCCTAAGCAAAGGCTATAGCCCATGTCAGACAGCAGTTTTCAGAGTGCTGCACTCTTTAAATTCCAGTAACTTCTCATTTCCTTTGATTGTCCAGGCTTGTGAATGCAATGGCTCCCAAGGTACTATACTGATGACAGTTGGGTTTTCCTCAACTTTGCCTCTACGTTTGTAATAGTTTCTTTTTTTAACTTCCCTTCAGTTATTCTGTTTGTGCAGGCTGTTTCCTGACAAGCCCTGACTAACACACTAGGTCATTACTAGTTTTTATGCAAAAAGCCCAAGGCAAAATTAATTACGTTTATGAGCAATCCTTTTTAAACATATATTTTAAAATAATTTTATATAATTTTATTAATTATGCTATCACAGTTGTCCCATTTTACCCCCTTTATTCCCCTCTGCCCTGCACATATCCTCCCACCCACATTCCCCACCTTTAGTTCATGTCCATGGGTCATATATATAAGTTCTTTGGCTTCTACATTTCCTATACTATTCTTAACCTCCCCCTGTCTATTTTCTACCTACCATCTATGCTGCTTATTCTCTGTACCTTTGCCCCCTCTTTTCCCCTCCCACTCCCCTGTTGCTAACCCTCCATGTGATCTCCACTTCTGTGGTTCTGTTCCTGTTCTAGTTGTTTGCTTAGTTTGCTTTTGTTTTTGTTTTAGGTGTGGTTGTTAATAATTGTGAGTTTGCTATCATTTTATTGTTCATATTTTTTATCTTCTTTTTCTTAGATAAACCCCTTTAATATTTCCTATAATAAGGGCTTGGTGATGATGAACTCCTTTAACTTGACCTTATCTGAGAAGCACTTTATCTGCCCTTCCATTCTAAATGAAAGCTTTGCTGGATAGAGTAATCTTACATGTAGGTATTTGCCTTTCATGACTTGGAATACTTCTTTCCATCCCCTTCTTGCCTGTAAGGTCTCCTTTGAGAAATCAGCTAACAGTCTTATGGTCACTCCTTTGTAGGTGACTGTCTCCTTTTCTCTTGCTGCTTTTAAGATTCTCTCCTTCTCTTTCATCTTGGCTAAAGTAATTATGATGTGCCTTGGTATGTTCCTCCTTGGGTCCAATTTCTTTGGGACTCTTTGGGCTTCCTGGACTTCCTAGAATTCTATTTCCTTCACTAGATTGGGGGAATTTTCCTTCATTATTTTTTCAAATAACTTTTCAATTTCTTGCTCTTCATCTTCTCCTTTTAACACCCCTATGATTCAGATATTGAAGTGCTTAAAATTGTCCCAGACGTTCCTAAACTTCTCATTTATTTTAACTCTTCTTTCTTTATTCTGTTCCAGTTGGATGTTTATTTCTTCCTTTTGTTCCAAATCATTGATTTGAGTCCTGGTTTCCTTCCCTTCACTGTTGGAACCCTGTATATTTGTCTTTATTTCACTTTGTGTAACCTTCATTTCTTCCTTCATTTTGCAACCAAACTCAATCAACTCTGCATCAGATAGGTTGTCTATCTCCACGTCGCTTAGCTCTTTTTCTGAAATTTTGATCTGTTCTTTCATTCAGGCCATATTTCTTTGTCTTGGTGCACTGGTCTGGGTAAATATTTCTTTAACTCCTTGGTTGTTGGAGTTCCATGCTATTCTGGCAGTTCTGGTTATTTATTGTTTTTAAGTTGGTTGTTATCTTTCTTTTTGTTGTGCAAGGAAGCTAAGCATTTCTACCTACACCTCCATCTTAGCCAGAACTCCTATTATCTATAACTTTTAAAAAGTTAATTGACCCCTTCAGCATTCTAAATGTAAATCTTACTCTAAATCCACAAATTCATTGATTACATTTTCTATCTTTCAAGTTATTGGATGTAACGGTGTTGCCAGTTGTTCCACTACAGCATAACATAGGTTGCCCTTTAACAGCCTCCAGTAACAGATCCCTCTCAGGTCTTTCTGGCTCCACTAGCACTCTATGTGCTTCTCCTATGGTCTCTGGCAGCCACTCAGTCCCATAGCCAAAGTCCTATAGTTTAGGTTTCTGTTACAGCAACACACCACTTCTGAGTATTTTTTTTTAATCCTCACCCAAGGACATTTTTTCATTGCTTTTAGAGAAGGGAGAGGGAGAGAGAGAAAGAGACAGAGGGAGAAAAACATCAATATGAGAGAGGAATATTGATTGCCTCTCATATGCACCCCTACTGGGGGGTCAAACCCACAACCTGGGTATCAAACCTTACTGGGAATCAAACCTGCAACCTTTTGGTCTATGAGACAACACTCCAACCAACTGAGCCACACCAGCCAGGGCTCAAGTATCAATTTTTATATCAGTTTTTCATTTCTGTGTAGCAAATCGCCCCAAGACTTACTGATCTAACAGTTTATTACTTTTCACAATTCTGTGTATTTGCCGGATTATTTTTCTACTATTCATGTCTTGGAACACACATGAAGCTTTATTCAGCCAGGGGGCCCTTGGGGACTGGACTAAACTGGCTTCTCCTGCTCCATGGCATTTAATTCTGGGCTTCTCCATAGTATGATATTCTCAGGGTTCCAGAAGGACAAGCCTCAGTGTGCAAGTGCTTATCAAACCTTTGCTTCCATCACATTTGTTTATGTCCCATTGCCAAAGCAACTCACACAGCTGAGCCAAGTGTCAATGTGGTGAAGGAATATATCAACATGTGTGTGGATGTGGTAGATGTGATTCACTGGGGTTGTGACTATAGCAATCTACCACAGAACTAAAATATAAATGTGCTTTTCTCTCTATCTTCATTCAAGTATATAGCCTGATATCTTGTTCATGTTTGGTATATATTTGTTTAATTGAAGACTTTTGAAAATGCAAGGGCCAGAAAGGCTCAGACTACTATAGCCTTGGAGATATGAAATACTATAAAATAAAACTAACCATTAAAAAACTTTCTCTCACTATAGTCTTATAAATCAAATATCTTTTCTCACCAAAAGTAGTACTTAAGGTATCATGAATTTCAAATAAAGCACTCTAACTCATTAACCAATTCATAAGCTAACTCATTTCTATTATGATCATAATCAATCTTAGAAATAAATTCTGTATAAATTTGAAATTTTTCTGATCCTAAAAACTGTTTGAACATCTGAACAACTATGTAATGCATTTCCTTTAGTATTTGACAAGAAAAAAAAAAGAATAGAATTATTGGCATCCAGACTCAGTATTTGAATTTTGCTAAGATTAGATGTGAGACTACTTTGTCTTGCTCACATGAGGTTATGGGCACATTTAGTTTTCACTGAAGTAAAGAGAATCAAGATGTGTTTTAATGACCTCAAATATTCCCTTCCCATCAATCATTTTCTCCAGAAAAGGCTTGGTTTTTCATCAATAGTAGTGGGTAACAATGAACACATTTTGAAACTGTCTCTTGATTAATGTAATGTCTTACCTTCAAGGATTGATACACCATAAAACTGCTGCAAGAAACATTTTTTCCCTTGCTAACAGTTGTGATTCTAAGAATCCAGGTATGTTTGTGCTCTTTTTCCCCCACAAAGCAGAGTATCCCATCAAAGTATGACAAGGGATTCACTGAAAACTCAATTTGCATGTGGTGGTTTTTGTTTTGTCTGTTTGCTTGCTTGTTATACAATTAACCCTCTGCCTGACTTTTCAATCCAGCACTGCAAAGGAGTTCCTACTCAAATCTAGAGGACAACAGGAGGAGTTTCTGAACCTATTCTTTTGGACCAGACAGGCCACCTAAGTACTCTAAGCTGAGGCAGAGGGGATGCATATCCCTGTTACTTTCTAATTGAAACACTTACCACTGATTGGCCCTAATATGTATATAGAGGCTATTGTGATGATGATGAAGACTAGAACCAGCGTTTATTTATCTCTCACTGTGCCAAGTATTATTCAAAGCACTTTACATGGATTAGCTCATTTAATCTGACAGTCCCATGAAGCAAGTATAATGATTTTCTCCAGTTTATAGAGGAGGGCACTGAGGTGTAAAGCAATTTTATCAGGGTGATATCACTTTAAATGGCAGAGGTAGGATTCGAACCCAACACCTGCTCTATTGCTTCAAATAAATGGGTCTCATGCAAAATTCATATTTCCTTCCTGCATCAATTACCCTGGGACTATACCCTCAGCAGCAAATCACTGACATTTACACCCTTATATTGTTAATCAAACTATCTAACTTTCTGATGATTTGCACAAATTGTCAACAAAAAGGCAATTACAGGGACCTCAGGCTAATTACATAAGGTCCTTTTCTCTTTGACAGTCTGGGCATCTACATTCTCCTGGAACTTGAATAGGATTGCTACCTAGATCACTATCTCTGAAGATATCTCAATGGCCTCCAATCCTCCAGAGCTAGAATTCTCCTGTGCCATGCACCGTCCTTAGCCACAACCACTATGCCCCACCCTAACACACAGTCAATCAAAATGTGTTTCCCATGTACCTCCTATGTGCCAGACCCTGTGGTAGACATAGAAGATAGACCTGCATACTGGGAACTTTCAGCCTTCATAGTCCTGACTCCTAATTTGAGCAACATGATTAATTTGGGGAAAAAATAACCTGTAAGTAATTAGAGGGAATATTTTAGATCAGGGGTGTCAAACTCATTTTCACCGGGGCCACATCAGCCTCACAATTGCCTTCAAAGGGCTGAATGTAATTTTAGGACTGTATAAATGCAACTTATTCCTTAACTAGGGCAAGGAGCTCAGCACTACCACCGGATAGAAACAAGGTGCTGGACCAGACAAAACAAGGTGGAGGGCCAGATCCAGCCCACAGGTCTTGTGTTTGCCACCTGTGTTTTAGACAGAAAGATTCAAACTAGACCATCTTTATGGTACCTTCCAACCTCACCACCACCCTCTTGATTTCTTTCTAAGGCAAGCATTTATTAGTCTGATTTCAGTACATACTTTTACCTGCAATTACTATATACTGTTTGTTTACCTTTTTAAAATTAAAATGAATTTAACTTAATCTTGTTTTGTGAATTTCAAGATATATCCTGAAATAAATGAAGATACTCCAGGGTGTCATCAAACCAAGGCTTGGAATCCTTGTTCTAAAAAGTAGAAAAGTAAGTTCATTAAACCTTCAAGGATCCAGGGGAGAAAAATGTATATGGATATACAGGTAGAGAGAGCACAGTAAAGAGATACTTTTTTTTATATATGTATTTTTCACTTAATATACACATACTCACACACACACGAAAGTGATACACCAAAATATTTAGGTGAATCATCTCTTATAAACTTAGCATCAATAACCTTCATTAAGACCTCTGAGCCACAGATGAGATGCTGACAAGATTTCCAAAAGAGAGAAAATGCCATTATTTTCCAGAGATAGACAAATGCTTAGACAAGTAAGAGGTTCAAAACAGAGTCTAGATGAATCTGTTGAGATTCCCCACATTAGTGCTACAGATTGAGATAATCGATGGGAATTTCCCAGTTGTTGAGCTTCATGTTGGAGTGGCTTCCAAGCAAGGTCTTTGAGACCTTCTCACTTAGATGTTATGAGGCTAAGATCAGCTGGTACTTTTGCTACCACAGCTCATCCAGCAGGTATGCAACCCTCTAATTCCTTATACTGTTTTCTCCATACCTGGAAAACACAATGGTGACTCTTTAAATACCAAATAGTATAAATAAGCAATAATTTCTTTTCTTTTTGAGTGTGTGTGTGTGTGTGTGTGTGTATGATGCTTTTATAGTAAAAAATTATTTATTTAAAAAAGCAATACATATTTTTAAATGTTTAAAATATATAATATAGTAATGTTTTGCTAGAGATGCTAAAAAAGCTCTGAAGAGAGATATAATATACAAGTTATAAGGGTACAAGGAAGGCTTTCTAGAGAGAGTGGAGTGTTCCAAATGGACCTTGAGGGAGGTGAGGAGTTGCTACAGGTCACAAGTAAAAACAAGACAGGTAAAGGGAGCAGATGCAAATGCATGTGAGAGAGCTCTTCTTTGCTGATGACCAATAAGTTGTTTGATGTTACAGGGACTTTGAGAAGCACTTGTCTAAGGGCAGTCAGAGGGACAGGCAGGAGCTGGGAAGGTGACTAGAGGGAATCAGATATTGATAATTTCTGAGTCCCATTTGAAGAGGAATAAGATTAGATGAGGCTGAAGACAGAAACAAGAGGCCTCATCCTGGAGGGATTTCTCTGCCAGTCTATACATGTTGGGACTTTTTCCTAGTAAGCAATAAAAAGCTACTAAAGAAGTAGAAATATAAGATTTGTGTTCTATGAAATTCACCATAGCCACACAGAGGGGAATATGAAGAGGCTGGAAGACTGGAGGCCAGTCCAGAAAGCCATGGAGGTGAGGGGTCCTAAGGAGATTCCACAAGGATGGGATATGTGGGGTCACATAAACTGAAGGATGATAAGGCAATTTCTGCCTTGCCTAGAATGTGCTTTAATGGTGGAAAGTAAGAAGTGATGTTTCAAGATATGCTCCAGAAAGGAAATCTGGGAACCAAGCCCTTCCTTGGAACAAAAACAGGAAAGTCACAACATACATCTAAGTGTATTTTTCTTGGACATATTCCTAATCTGCAGATAAAAGAATCAATTATTCTAATTAGGAAGTGTTAGCTGTTTCCAACTGACCTGGGGCTTTCACCCAGGCCAATTAGGCCTCTTTAGACTTCACCCTGTACTGATTGAATTCTCTGCCCACATCCTAGCTTAGCCAAAGCTTCTCAGCTCCAAAGAGGAAATGCCTAGAGCTGTCCAAGGCATCTTGTAGCCAGACTATGTTTTAGGTGCTGCCAATGATTGTCAAGCAGAAAGGATAAGAGAGCTCTAGGACAAGTTGATCTTATAACAGGGCTTCTCAGGCATGGGTTTGCATATGAACTACATGGGGATCCCACAGGTATGGGGCAGGGCCTGAGATGCCAGTGCTGCTCAACTGTGCATCATATTTTGAGAAGCACTTGTGTGAAGATGACTGGAGAAAGGGCCAGGAGATGGGATGGTGCCTAGAAGGAATCAGATATTGACAATTCCCGAGCTCCATTGATTTATTGTATTTGTTGCATCCTCACTGAAAAATGGACCTATGTGATCTATAGCTTTGGATACTGGAAGACTTAAAACAAAGGGAAAGAGACAAGAAATAAGATACTTTAGAAACCTCAAAGGTCTAATATTGAAACTAGGGTATTAAAGATAAAAAATATAGGGCATTTACATTAATTTTCTTTATTTTTTCAATTACAGTTGATGTTCAATATTATATTAGTTTCAGGTATACAGCATAGTGAATTGACATTTATATAACAAACTGACACAAACTTAGTGGCTAAAAAGAATATCTATTTATTATCTTACACTTCTGTAGTCCAGTTACTAGTTAGTTGGATGGATCCTCTGCCGAAGTTCTCCTCAGGCTGCAACAAACAAGCAAGCAAAATATAACCAGAGACATTGAAATAAAGAACAAACTGACAGTAACCAGAGGGGAGGAGGGAGGGCAATAATGGGGTAAAGAAGGGGAAGGATCATCGAGGAACATGTATAAAGGACCCATGGACAAAACCAAAGTGGGGAAGGAGTGAAGGTGGGAAGTGGTAGTAAGTGGAGCAGGGGAAAGTGGTGGTGGAAAAATGGAGACAACTGTACTTGAATGACAATAAAAAAAAAGATGCTAGGCAGGATGCAACTCTCCTCTGAGGCTCAGATTCTCTTCCAAATTCATTCAGATTGACAGAATTTACTTCCTTCAATTGTAGGACTGAAGTCCCTGCTTTCTTCGTAGCCATCAGCTAGGAACCACTCAGATCATAGAGGCCATCTTACCACATGGCCTCCTTTGTAACATAACAATCATGGGAGTGATATCCTCTCCTCAAAGGGTGTGGGTCAAGGAAGCACACGTCAAGGCACATCATAATTACATTACCCAAGACTAAAGATAAGGAGAGAATCTTAAAAGCAGCAACAGGAAAGGAGTTACCTACAAAGGAGTTCCCATAAGACTATCAGCTGATTTCTCAAAAGAAACTGTACAGGCAAGAAGGAGCTGGAAAGACATATTCAAAGTCTTGAAAGGCAAGGATCTACATCCAAAATTACTCTATCAAGCAAAGCTATCATTTAGAATGGAAGGGCAGATAAAATGCTTCCCATATAAGGTCAAGTTAAAGAAGTTCATCATCACCAAGCCCTTATATGAAATGTTAAAGGGACTTATCTAAGCAAAAGAAGATAACAACTATGAACAGTAAAATGACGACAAACTCACGACTATTAACAACCAAACCTAAAAAACAAAAAAAAAAAACCTAAACAACTAGAACAAGAATAGAATCACAGAAATGGAGATCACATGGAGGATTATCAGTGAGGGAGAGCGAGGGGGAGAGAGGGGAAAAGGTACAAGGAACAAGCAGCATAAATTGTAGGTAGAAATAGACAGGGAGGTTATGAATAGTATAGGAAATATAGAAGCCAAAGAACCTATATGTATGACCCATGCACATGAACTAAAGAGGTGGAATGTAGGTGGGAGGGGGTGTGCAGGGCAGAGGGGAATATAAAGGGAGGAAAATGGGACAACTGTAATAGCATAAACAATAAAATATTTTTTTTAAAAAAGAAGGGTATGGGTCATTTGGAACCATTTTAGAACTGTGCCAACCACAGCATCCTACAACTGCACACTTTGTATTAAAGATGTTTCAACACATGTAATTTCTTCATTTATTCTCATCAGTTCTCCTTATAATGATGGTGGTAGTAGCAGTAGATTCCATCTTTTGAGCACCAATTTTGTGCTGGCACTTTGCTAGGTACTTTACATACTCCTAGTTATTTAACTCTATCAATAATCCTTAATAACCTATATCATTATAAATATCTGTACTTTGTAGATGAGGAAACTGAGACTTAGAAAGTTTAAGTAACTTGGTCTAGGTTACACAGTTTAGTGACCCAGTGAATTTGATAGAATGGATTAAGACCTCATCTAGACAAACTCCGTTAGTTTCCCTACCTAGAAGTGGAGAAGTAAAACCAGATCTCTTTAGTTTCTTCCAATATTGACATTTCTGCTGTGGGGAAAAAAAACTGCAATGCCAAGATTTCCAGTAATTTCTTTTAGGTGCAAGGCAAATCAAAGTTTGTATCAGAATGAAAAGTATAAGTGAGAGAGTTCTTCACAATAGTTTGCATTGCAAATATGGCTCTTACCTAACTCAGTGCTCCCTCTTCTCTGATTCTTCTCTCACCTACCTTTGTTGAATAGCTTTGCAAAAACTAAAGCCTAGCCCCCAATTGCTTCCCCACCTCCAAATCTCCTAATTATAGCTTCTGGTATAAGGCACCACCACCCAACATCACAGCATAAAGTCTCAATATCCTCCTTGAATCATCTAAAGAAAATCATAATTTTACACACCATGAGAATTGTCAGAAGTTCAAAAAATCAACTAATAAATTATGAGATTTCAGTCATGGCATGTTCTATAACAGTATACAAATTACAAATTTTTCAAAAAAACAGAAAGATAAGTAAGAAAAAGCTATCAGTGCCATCTTGTGGAAAGACTTTTATTAAGATACCTTAGGGAATCTAGCCACATACCAGATCATGGCAAAGCCTCTACACTCCACACTTACTTGCATCCAATAGACAGCAAAATAACTTCCCTAATTGTTTATAGGTAGTAGTGCTAATTGGTAGAGGGTCCATTTTGATTGTTAGCTTCCTGTGCCTAACTAGTTATTAAACAATTTGTATATCATCCCTAACTATATAAATACCAAATAAAACATCCAGTCTCCAACACATTCATGCATAAAGACCACACCAAAATTGTTCTGCTTGATTTCTCTACATAGCAAGATTCTCTAAATGTTGAAAATTTGCACTGACCTTTCACAACATCCCAGCCCCAATAAACATACACATCTATAACACAATTTCTTATAGTATATCTTTTTTTAAATAAACTTAATATTTTGGTTGTTTTAATATATTTTATTGATATTTTAAATGGGTTACTTTACTTTGCAGTTAACCCATTTTTATCCCCTTTATTTCTCTCTGTCCTGCACCCCTCTTTCCACCAGCATTCCACCCCTTTACTTCATGTCCATGGGTCATACATGTAAGTTCTTTGTCTTCTACATTTTCTATACTATTCTTAACCTCTCTTTGTCTCTTTTGCACCTACCATTTATGCTTCTCATTCCCTGTACCTTTCCCCCATTCTCCCTTCTCCTCTCTCCCCCTCCCCGCTTCTAACCCTCCATGTGATCTCCATTGCTGTGATTCTGTTCCTGTTCTAGCTGTCTTACTTAGTTCATTTTTGTTTGTTTTTGTTTTGTTTTAGGTTCAGTTGTTGATAGTTTTGAGTTTGTTGTCATTTTACTGTTCATAGTTTTGATCATCTTCTTTTTCTTAAATAAGTCCCTTTAACATTTCATATAAGGGCTGGGTGATGAGGAATTCCTTTAACTTGACCTTGTCTGGGAAGCACTTTATCTGCCCTTCCATTCTAAATGATAGCTTTGCTTGATAGAGTAATTTTGGATGTTGGTTCTTCCCTTCTGTGACTTCAAACCCTTCTTTCCAGCCCTTTCTTGCCTGTACAGTTTCTTTTGAGAAATCAGCTGATAGTTTAGTGGGAACTCCTTTGTAGGTAACTCTCTCCTTTCTTGTTGCTACTTTTAAGATTATCTCTTTATCTTTAATTTTGGGTAATGTAATTATAATGTGCCTTTTTGTGTGCTTCCTTGGGTCCAACTTTTTGGGTACTCTTTGAGCTTCCTGGACTTCCTGGAAGTCTATTTCCTTTGCCAGATTGGGGAAGTTCTCCTTCATTATTTATTCAAATAACTCTTCCATTTCTTGCTCTTCCTCCTCTTCTGGCACCCCTATGATTCGGATGTTGGAACATTTAAAGTTGTCCCAGAGGCTCCTAAGCCTCTCATTTTTTTTTTTTTTAATTCTTGTTTCTTCATTGTGTTCTGATTGAATGTTTACTTCTTCCTTCTGCTCCAAATTGTTGATTTAAATCCCAGTTTCCTTCCCTTCACTGTCAGTCCCCTGTATATTTTCCTTTACTTTGCAAAATCTTCATTTCTGCCTCTATTTTGAGATCATACTCAATCATTTCTGTGAGCATCCTGATTACCAATGTTTTAAACTCTGAATCAGATAGGCTGGCTATTTCTTCATCACTTAGTTCTATTTTTGGAGCTTTGATCTGTTACTTCATTTGGGATATATATATTTGTCTCAGCAACCTTGTTATGTAGTAAGGGGCAGAGCCTTGGGTATTTGCCAGGGTGGGGCAACTCACATCACTGTATTGTGGCGCTGCATGTAGGGGAGGGGTCTAAAAGGGAGCAATGCCACTTGCTCAGCTCTCAGCCAGCTTTCAGTCATTTCCCCTATTTCCCACAAGCAAATTGGGCCCTTCTGATGGTGATTACTGGGTGGGTGGGTTCATGTGTGTTCTAGGGCCCTGTGGATCTCTCCAACAAACTCTCCTGTGAGGTTGTGAGTTCCTCCCACTGCTGAAATCCCCACAGTTTTTTATAGACAGAGGTATTGAGGCTTTATTTCCCAGTGCTGGAACCCTGGGTTGTGCAGTCTGTCTCAATCCCCAATTGTTCCTCCCAGTTTATCCTTACATGAATGTGGGACTGCCTGGCTCACCAGCTGCTGCCTGGCCCACCCAGTCCTCCAGCCACCACCTTGCCACACATCTTTTCTGCCCCAGCTGCCCATATCCACCCCTCCTACCAGTCTAAATGAATATTTCTTCTTTAATTCCTTGGTTGTCGGACTTCCATACAGTTCAATTTTCTGGAAGTTTTGGTTGTTTTTGTTTTTAAATGTGTTGTTGTCCTTCTTTTGGTTGTGCAAAAAGGCAAAGTGTATCTACCTATGCCTCCATCTTGGCCAGAAGTCCTTCAAAAATAAACTTCATTTTTTTACTTCTTGAGTTTATTAGAATATTTGTCTTCCTTCTATGTGAATATTTCCATCTGTATTAGTTACTTGTGGCTGCATTAAAAATTACCCCAAAATTTGATGGTTCAAAATAATAAAGATTTATTATCTCAGTTTCTGTGGGTAAGAAATTCAAGAGAGGCTTAACTGGGCAATTGTGACTAAGGTAATTCATGAGGTTATTGTCAAGATATTGGACAGGTCATCTAAAGTGTTTTTGGGGTTGAAGAATCTACTTCCAAAATAGCCAGCTTCCCTACATAATATGGTATGAAACCTCATCACATTGATCTTTCCATAAGGCTCCTTGAGTGTTCTCACAAGATTGCAGCCAGCTTCTTCCAAGACAGAGCAAGGCAAAAACTATACAGTGTCTTTTATGACAACCTAAGAAGTTACATAATATCATCTCCACAATAGCCCACTGGTTATAAAACCCAGCCCTATCAATGTAGAAAAGGACTATACAAAGCATCAGATAAGTCATTGGGGGCCATCTTAGAGGTTGACTACCACGCCATCCATTCTTAAGTCCAGGTTCCAGAATATCAGGTCCCAAATATGCAATGCTTTTAGACAAAAGATCAGAACACTGAAAACACTGAGAATGCTGACTATAGTAAAAGATCACAAGAACCCAAACTCAAGCAATCTTTTGCCTTAGGGGGACACAAGAATGGACCTACTTGGATGAAGGAATTCTCTGACTCTGGCTTCACCTCTAACTACCACCGGCATCAAGCCCTCAGGGAACTGGGGCCTCAATGTGAAAGAGAACTGGGTCAAAACATTCTTATCAACTTGGCAAAAGGCAGCTAGAATGCCCTAAAACTATTCTGTTGAGCTTTTCAATGAAAGTTATTTCCAATATTTTACAATGTACAGAAAACAAAATGGAAGGAAGACCCCTGTTTTTGTAAGACTTTACTGGTGGTTTTAACCCAGGCTCATCTTTCCCCCACTGACTTCTTTTGCACTTGTTAGTTTTACTGCACAATTAACTTTTTAATATATATTATCTGATTGTCTTTGATGAGTAATTTAGTACTTCATTCTATGTTATGAGATCAATTACATTTGAACCTAAATTACCCCAAATATGTTGTAAATTCCTTGGAGTCAGAGAAATTAAGCTTATCACTCAGCCCACCATCAGTGACAACAGATTGTTCTCCAAGAATATATCCCCTCAACACATTCACGTGCACGTACCACACATGCACACAATGGGATCAGAACTCTGTAAAAAGCAAGGTTTATTGACCCCTTTTTAACAAAAATAGTAATTAGACTTAGCCAGGATCACGCTGATACTCATTCTTTCCTTAAAAGCATAGACACATAAAAAGTACACCTCAATAGGGTGCTACATAGTACTCAACATAGTCCCCAAACTTATGCAATGAAAAAGGGACACACAGACCCATAGAAATATAAAATATGCTGATAATTCCCAAAGGAAAGGAGGTGGGGGATAGAAATAAATAAATAAATAAACATACACACACAAGTACAGGTCATCACATAGTACTGGAAACTCACATACACTCCCAGAAATGTACATTCACTGTCTTGCCTATACATTCTACTTATTAATTATTTTTTAGTCATTGGTTCATGTAATATTTTTGAGCATTGTGTATCAAGCTCCAATTAGATGTATGGAATTCAAAGATAGAATGATGACATCTTGGCTCCTACATAAATAGGCAACCCCAATCCAATAACATAACTACCATACCAGGAGTACCTATTTATATAAGGTGACATAGAAGTACAGAAAGAGCCTAAATCTTTCTGAGGGTCAGGTAACACCATACAGAGGAGAAAAGAAGGTCAGTATTGCAAAGGAGGACAGAACATGTGCAGAGTGCTAAAATTATTAAATTGCAGGGTTCCTAGCCAGGAAATCATCAAAGACTTTTCCTTTTACTTTGAGGCTCCCTGAGTCCAAGACAAAAAACTAAATAGCACTCTTGGCAACGGGACAGAGCCCAAGGCAGAAACCCTGGGCCCTTTCACCCAGGGTCTGCTGGAAAGGAGGGGCAGAGCAGTAGACAAGGGGAAAGAATTCCTACAAAAGGAGTCTTTGACATTTCCTGAAGGAGCCCAAAGGTGTGAAAGGATGCATTTCTACCCCTACAGAGACCCACCCATGGGAGACAATCACTGTTGCAGGGCTCAAAGGCAAAGAGAATCTCTATCCCCCCAAGAAATGTCTTCCCTCTAGATAAGATGGGGTATGAGCTGGTTCCCAAAGAAGCAAAGAAGGGGCATAGGGTAGGGTAGGGTAGGGTAGGGTAGGGGAAAATGTGGGAAGCTTTCTTCTAATAAGTGGAGGGAGAAAAGAAAGGAGAGCAAGGCAAAGAGACTAAGAAAAAAATTCAACTAGAGAGGGGCAAGTGCTGGGATTCTTGTCTGCAGAGACAGTGCAACCAGAAACCCCAGAGATGGGGGAATGACTGGTGGCTGAGAAGCACAGCAGAAAAGGGGAGGAAAGGAATGAATTGGGATAAAGAGTTGTATGGGTCCAAGAGTGCAAATGGGGAAGGGCTTAAGCAGGGCTGTGATTGCACAGAAGGGGAGGAAAGGGTAGATTTGGCAGCTCCTACAACCTGGGGAGAACAGATGGAGGCAATGCTTCAGTGATGTCTGGGTAAATGTAAGCACATTTTCCACAGGATCACAGCAGGCTTTTAACTTGTAGGGAAGAGAAATTCCTTTTCATTTTGCTGGAACCGGAGCTTTAAAAGGTCAAATGTGTGAGCCCTGCCCGGTAGTCGGTTGGAGTGCCATCCTATTATTGAAAGGTTGCAAGTTCGATCCCCAGTCCAGACACTTACTCTATCACATCAATGTTTCTTTCTCCCTTCCTGTCTTCATTTCTCTCTCTCTAAAAGCAATGAAAAAATGTCCTTGGGTAAACAATAAATAAATGGTCAAATGTGTAAGACAGGGTAGGTGGGAACAGAGGAAGGGAAGTACATTTTCACGGCTAAGTTTGGAATAAAAGAGACCTTGGTTCAACCAATCCAGCTACTTACTAGTTGTATGTCATTGGCCAAATTAACCAACTTCTTTAAGCCTCAAGTTACTCATATACAAAAAGGATATAAAAACATTTTCCACATGTGGTTTTTCCAGAAGACACTTGGCACAGGGCCTGGTACACAAGCAAATTCAATAAGGGTTAACTGTTTTCATAATTATAATTAGTCTGCATCACTAGAAGCACATTGTTCAAATAAAGATATAGACCAGTCAGATCACAGCTGAGATACTGTGTTCAGAACTAGGTCCACCTTCTATAAATGACACTGGTAAACTCTAGCCTTCCCCAGGGAAGGGTGACACAGAGACCCTGCAAACTGTGAAATATGGAGAGAAATTAACCTAGATATATTTAGGGGAATGACTATGGTTATGTGAAGAGGCACTGACATTCTGTTTAACTTTAGGAAACAATACTGCGTTGTTAAAGATTGTGGAGCCAGGATGCTTGGTTTCAAATATGCAGGTCATCAGTCATCTTTGGTCAAGTTCCTGACTCTCTGAAGCCTCAATTGTTTCATCTGTAAAATAGAGTTAATTAGATTACCTATCTCACAAGATTATTGTGCCAATTAAATTACTTAACATATGTCAAGTGCTTAGAATAGCATCTGGCATATAGTAAATTCTCAATTTGTTAATTTGTTTAGTTCAGAGCACCGATGGCAGCCCATTTAATTCCAACAAAGTTCCCAATAGTGATTCCTTCTTGCCGGACTCGTTCAGAAACTCACTGATAGTGACTGTTCACAGTCATTGCAGAGTGGATTCATCCTCCAAAGCGTTAAGTATAATAGATTTGCCATCCCTTAACCTCATGGGCCTGAAAGGAGGCCAGGAGCTTATGAGCCGCAGGGGCAGTTGGCCAGAGATGCAATAACTCCCACCGACCGCCAGAGGACAGCAGAGTCCGCACCGGGTGGCTTCATCCAAAGTAAATTCTTAATTCGTTCCTGGTTTTGCTTCTCAGCTGTTTGCATCGCTCCAATCTCCAAGCATACCACTGCTGTAGTCCCGCCCATATTTTGACTACCCAATAATCAACGAGGGTCCAGCTGGGGCCAGCCCCGTCAGTGCCCGTCTAGGTCTTTCTGAGCCCGGCAATCTAGCCCCGCCCACCACACGCTGGAGGAGGCCCGCGGCGGAACCGCAAGTGGTCGGGTTGGTATACCTGCGACTGCGCGGTGCCTGAAGTGGCCAGGCCTAGGTTGGTGTGGGTTACCCAGCACGGGCTGGCCAACAGACAAGTGGGCGAAACGGAACGGGCTGCCTTTCCCGGTGACCCACTATTTTGGGCCCTCACTCAGCCATGGGTGTGCAGCCCCCCAACTTCTCGTGGGTGCTCCCAGGCCGGCTGGCAGGGTTGGCGCTGCCTTCATCCCCTGCCCACTATCAGTTCCTGCTGGATCTGGGTGTGCGGCACCTGGTGTCGCTGACGGAGCACAGGCCCCCGCACACAGACAGCTGCCCCGGCCTCACGCTCCACCGACTGCGCATCCCGGACTTTTGCCCGCCAGCCCCCGAACAGATAGAGCGCTTCGTGCAAATCGTGGACCAGGCAAACGCCCGGGGAGAGGTCAGTAGGCGGGGTTAGCGCAGGGAGGAAGCGCCCCGGGAGGGATCCGCGGGACGCTGGCGGAGGTGAAAGAGTCAGGGCCTGGACTATCAGGGTCGGGACACTACTTGTGAAACCGGGAAGTAAAGTCAAGCGGAGGGGGCGGGGCCGCAAGAGGGGGAGGAGAAGGAAAGAGAGCCCAGCGTTGTAAATCCGCCTAGTGGAGAAGAAAGGAAGAACCAGTTGAAGTTGAGAGTTGAGGAGGAGAAATGATTAAGAGACTTGAGAGAGGTGGGAGTCGAAGTCTGAAACTAATGAACAGTCTTCACAGAGGTGCTTCGTCCAAATATAATGGGGCCAAATGTAGTTTAAAGTTTCTGGCAGCCACATTTCAAAAGGTAAAAAAGAAGCAGGAGAAATTTGATAATATAATTTAATCAAATAAGTAAAAAATATCACTGCAACATGTAATCAATATAAAATAAGTTCTTAGGGAGATCATTATTTTTTTGTACTAAATCTTCACAACCTGGTTGCATTTTACATCACATCTCCAATTGGACGTAGCATGTCAGATCCTCAGTAGCCACATGTGGCCAATGCCGTCTACACTGGACAGCACAGAGACAGATGGTTATGAGGAGGCAGGCCAGGAGCCCAGCACTTGAACCAGCCACTTTCTGGTGATTGGTGGCCTCCAAGCCATTTAATGTCACTTCTTGCCCGAGAGAGTGTGCAGAGTCCTGGACCTGAGCTAGGGCGGGGGGGCGGGGGGGGGGCGTCAGGCTCCACCCAATAAAGCTCCCCTTTCACAGGCTGTGGGAGTGCACTGTGCCCTGGGCTTTGGCCGTACTGGCACCTTGCTTGCCTGTTACCTGGTGAAGGAGCAGGGCCTGGCTGCAGGAGATGCTATCACTGAAATCCGGCGACTTCGACCTGGCTCAATCGAGACGCATGAGCAGGAGAAAGCAGTCTTCCAGTTCTACCAGCGAATTAAATAAGGAGCCTCATCACCCTTCTGCCATGCCCCCACTGCCCTGACTAGATTGATGGAGCCAGAGATATGGAAGTGGACTAAAGCCCTCCAGCTCCCAACTGGCTCAAGAGACTGAAGTTGCCCTTACCTGCTGCCAGGTTCTGATTAAAAGAATGGCTGGAGCTGCATTGATGTGAGGGTTCCTCTGCTGCTTCCTTGAATAAATAATTTATAAGAACCAGCTCATGTTTCATGGCACTTCACAGTTTACAAAGACTCCCACACATCAACTTACTTGAGCCTCACAGTAACCCTGTGATATCAGAAAGGCACTTTGGATGAGGTAGCTAAAGCTCAGAGAGTTTCAAAGTTACATATCTAGAAAATGGAATGATGGACCAGGACTACAACGCATACTTTCAGCCTCTTAAAGATGCTGAAACTCTGTCTATCTGTTCTCTGATGATATTTGATGGGTCTTGTAGAGATCTGGTCAGTGAAAAGGACACAAATCTCAGGAAGCCCAGGATTCTGATGCTCATAGGCCACAAGAGTCCACATGGACACAGCCCCTCTGTCTAAGCCAACATGCCCCACATGTGTCATTCTGTTAGGACAGAGAAGGCCTGGTTGTTGTGCTCATCTTCCAAGGGCTGCATGCCTCTCACCAGCCTCAAGGTGCTCATCTCACCCATGACCTTCAGCCCATTATGTTGCCCGACAACCTCAGGCCAAGGAATGCTGGAACTGAGCTAGTCTGGGCAGTTATGCAGAGAAGATGTTTTATGATTAAATGGGCTACAAATCATGGTCATGTTTCTCAGATGTTACCTTCACTTTCTCATTGGATCCCATTCTACCAAGACCACCACCACACTTTTGGCTTTGAGAGACAGGATAAATGTGACAGGCCAGCCAAACAGACTCTTTTTGCTATAACTTCTACCTGAATTCCTGTCCTCTCTTCTATTGTGGTTTGCCATGCTGGACAAGATAGAAATTCATCATTAAATAGGTGCTGAATACCTGTGTTTACTGGGCTTTGTTAGATGCAAAGGGTACCCATAGCTGAATGAGATGGTTCACAACCTCCTGGATGAGGTGAGCACAGAGTCCAACCACATATAATGGGGACAATGACAGACATGCTTTCCAGATACAGTGGAGACATAGAGGAAGGAGACAGATTTCATCTCTAGTCCTCATACTTTGTAGCCTAGATCAGAGCCAGGCCAAAGCCACCAGCTCCTCATACATCTTTCTTCCACTGCCACCCACACAAGTCAACCCCCATCCAAGCTTCTCTTACACAAAAGGTATATTAGCCAGTCTTGCAAATCTAGGAGCAAGAGGAAAGCTGTAAAATACACACACCCCCATTTCCTCTGCATCAAATCTGAGTAATCTCTTGGTCCCCACCCAGCCTTACCCAAATGAGGTTATCTCCCAAAGACAAGAACTCACAATTCCAGGCACTCAGGCTGCAGCAGAGAAGTGAGAAACAGCACATAGGGAGGATGCACTGAAATGAGTGCATGCCTTTCATCAAAATTTCCTCCATCCTGCCCACTCTCACCTGTCCCTCCCCCAATAGCATGGTTCATCCTGTTTCTTAATGCATATCAGAATATCTTTCAAAGGTAGGGTGTGTGTGTGTGTGTGTGTGTGTGTGTGTGTGTGTGAGGGCAGGAAGAGTATGAATGGCCCACTTACTGGATTCCTTCCCTCCATTTACCAGGATGTAGAGACTGGCAGGAGTCTTAAAGCTGCACTCCTGAGTTCATGTCTACTGTGATCCTGATGACCTGCTGAGGTCCTACAATGGATGGATCCTCTCACTTTGTGTCCTTTTTTCCTACCTCACTCCATCCTACCCATATCTTCTGCACTGCAGGAGAGGAATCTTCCCTTCCCTTCCTCCTGAAGCTCCTTCAAAGGAGACAGAAAATTTTTCTGACCACAGTAAAACCCTGTGTGCAGTCTCCATCCCTATAATTTAAGTAGGTCTCCTCAGCCTCAAGAGTCCCTCAGGGAAATAAACATATAATTATGTGCCTAAGGAATCAGTTTTTAAATGAGTTAACTTAGAATGAAAAACTGTCCTTATCTGTCCATCTACCTTGGAAGGTTAGTCTAAGGCTCCCTTTGATATTATTCCCACCCCCAATTTTTTTGCCTTCTGCTCATCCCCTCTTCTGTCTATGGCCACTAATGAGAGATTATGACCCTCCCCCATTCTACCCACCACAGAGATGATAGGTGTGAGGAACAAGCTCCTGCATAGACAAAGAACCTTTACATTTCATCAGACCAGGTCTTCTCAAGGTCAACACTGCTAGCATTTAAGGCTGGATATTTCTTTGTTGCAAGGAGGAGGGGAGAAGGGTGTGTACTATAATGTGTTCCAACCAACATCACTGACCTCTGCCCACCAGATACCAGTGCAATGCCACCCTCAAAAATGGCAATAAATATGTCTCTTTACATTGCTAAGTGTCCCCTGGGAGGACAAAATCAGCCCCACTTGAAAACCACTACATCAGATCAACAAGCACCAAATGCAACCACAGGCTTTTGTTTTCTATGGGAGTAGAGGTGGGAACGTAGTTGTGAATTTCTCCTATGGACGTACACATCTTGACAAGGAAAAAGTGCCAAATTAAACACCCTCAAACACCCTTACTGTTTTGAGTAATATCTGGCACTCATCCCCAGTTTACCCCCTTTTCTCAGGCTGGGTTCCCAAGATGGTGATAGACACTATTAACTTCCTACACTTAGGAGTGCTTTATTCTCAATGAGTTGTTGGTGGGCATATCTACAGTAACACTGACTCCTACCCCTTATGTTTTTAAAGTTTCATTCATCCTTATACTCTGGCACGTGACCCAAGTTCCTTACTGAAGGAAGGCTTGTCTATATGAAAACATCCCTCCATATCATTTGGGTTCTGCACCATCAACTCTGAGGTTCCTGTCCCATAAAATTGTTCTGATGCAGAAGCCACTGGAGTCAAGACAGGAGGAGCAGCTGCCATATTCTTCCTTGAAATCATTCCTCACTGGTCTGACTTTCCCACCTGTGCATCACCTGCAGCTATCTTTTTCCTCTGACTGGGATTCTTCTGCTCTGGGTTCTAGGTCCCATGACTGCCTCCTAGGCCATGTGTGCCAGCACACAGCTTCCTTCAGAAACAGACCTGTATCCTGCACACTCACTGTGGCTGCCCATGCCTTGCAGCTGTGCCTCAACATCACCCTCCAGCCATTTATGACATGTAAATGGGACCCCATTTACAGGGACCCTATCTCATAGGGTGGCTCATTATCCTACCCTTAGCTAAGGAGGTCTATCCCCTAGATCAGGTCTTCCCAGGGCAATGATGAACATGTCACTTGGGGCAGGGATTTGATGCAAGCCATAAACTATTTCCCAGAATGGACTGCACTCATTTGTCAAGCACAAATCAAATCTGCTGTCTGTATCTCACCACTCTTTGTAAAAAACGAAACTAATTTAGTTTCACAAGATTGTTTTGTCACAAACCAATATCACTTACCACTAATGCATTCCACATTTTGTCATGACTGCACTTTGCTTACTTATACATCATTATAATTATCATATTTATGAAGCACCTATCATATAGCAGGTATTTACATACATTGCATTATATCATTTTATCCTTTCAACCATTCTGAAAATCAGGTATTTTTCCCTTTTTATAGATGAGGGAACTGAGATTTAGAGAGCTGACTAATTTGCCCCATGCTTCACACTTGTGTGAAGGAGCTGGCATCAAACCCAAGTGATAACTCCATACTCAGCTCCTTTAATCAGTCATCTTGCCCACCAAGACCTGCCCCTGGTTACAGTTACATGGGAAAGTATGTGTTCATGATCAAAGCTTAGCTTCAAGAGTCATCTCATCAGCACCACTTCCAATATCCTCTCTCTTCATCCTCTCAAGAGGCCAGAGAACAACCTGCAGCTGACTGAAGCCAGATGCAGCCCAAGCAGTTAGTCCAAAATAGTAAAGCTGATTCATCAGGCCACTTCTGTCATAGCCACTGTTATCTAACTTAGAGCATGTGGGTATCCTCACCTGGCATGACAGTCTTGAGGCATGTATGACTGGCACTGAACCCTCCAAATGTCTTTTTATGCCTCATGATTTATTAAAAATCCTAATATTCTTTTGTTTTTATTGTTGTTACATAAGCCCTTAATGCATGCCAGGCACTATGCCAAGTAATTTATAAATATCATCTCCCTTAGTCTTCAAACAGACTCTATGAATAAGATCTTATTATAATGACCAGATGAGTGAACTGAACCCCAGAGAATTTAAGCAACAAACACAGTCACATAGCTAGAAGAGAATTCAAACTTGTGTTTATCTAACTATAAGCTGCCTTCCCTCTTAGGAGCAGAGAGAAAAGACTTTGTTGTAATTGGAAAATATATAATAGCATCTTGTGTTCCCCAAAAATGCAGCACTGGACTCACAAACTGTCAGTGGAGGTCTATGATTACATGGTTGTCCCAGGCTTTGGCAGGGATGCTCTAACTTGCCATACTGGGCTGCAGCACAGTCATCAACCCTAACAGTCTTCTGCCTCCTGCCTCTCGCACCATCAAAAAACGTAGTCCCCTGTGTGATTTTAAAATGAGTTACATATGTACTTCTTCCATCACTTTAAAGTTTTTCTCTGGCTATTACGGATTCAAGGCATACTCTTGAGAAGGCAACATATTTGCCCAAGCAAGCAAAAATTGGAGAAACACTTTAGTGCATGTCCATGTCTGAAATTGATGACTTATTTTCAACCTTGATAACAGTCTTTTTTGCCAAAAAATCACTTCAACCACTCTCTTGCCCTACTTTTTCTTTCACTTATTCTGTTACCACAGACATATAGAATAACGAAACAAATTGGTGAGGCCACCTCTGAGTTTTCAATATGCAGGATTCAGTATGGCAAACAGTTCTGCGATTGTATAATAAACACAGCACTGTTTCTTTACCAACATACATTGAGTAGTGACTCTGCTCCAAACCCAAGATGGGCCATGGGAGAAGTAACTGATGTAAATGTCACCCCAGATGACACTGCTAATCTCCTTCTGTAGGTGTTACATGACATTGGGCTTCCCCAACCCCACACTAGAAATTTCACTGATTTGCATGTTTTCTGTGGGTACCTGTTATAAGATCTAGTTGGGTGGTGCAGCCTAGAGCCATGGAGTAAAATTAATAAAGTAACCACACTTGGATCAAGCCCACAGAACTATGTAGAGCTATGCCATCCTTGACCATGACTTAGAAGGCCCTGAAGAATCCAATCCCTTCCTCTATCTTCTTCCTCACATTTTAATCTCCCTTACCCCATAGCTCTTGTTCTCTCTGTTCCTTATGTTGGAGTCCCCAAAATCATCCTCAGGTGTGATGATTTGCTGCTAGACAAACTCACAGAAAAGCTGTTATATTCTTAATTATAGTTTACTTCAGTGAAAGGATACACACTCAAATCAGCAAAAGAGAAAGGCATATAGGGAAGAGAGAGTCCAGGAGGAACTAGTCATGGGCTTTCAGTTCTGCGCTCCCACTGGAGTTGTATGGACAGTGTTTCATTCTTTTAGCAGCAGTGTGTGACAATACTTAAGAAATATTGCTAACCAGGGGAGTTCACCTGGGCCTTGGTGTTCAGTGTTTTTGGGGGGCAGTCACATAGGCATGCAGCACCTGCTTGACTGAGCTTAGCTATTCAGTCTCTATGGAGGTCAGACTGATAGAGCAGGGCCCTAAGCAACCTATACATACAAAAATAGGCATTCACCACAATCACACTACTAGGACAAACTACTGGCCTGGCACAAGGTCTCAGGTACAAAGACACTCTCATCAGGTAGAATATTCCAAGAGCTCAGGAGTTGGTCAAGAGACAGTCCCAAGGACCTTTAGGATGTGTCAGGTTTGGACAACCTATCCGGCACACTACCAAATGCTTATGTTGTCCCCACCCAACAGTCTTGGCACATGCTGTTCCCTTTGCCAAGATGGCTTGTTCCCCAACTCTTTACCTACCTCCCAACTCCTAACCCCCATAGGTGTCAGATTAACATCATTTCCTGGGGAAAAGGTCTTCAACCATCTCACATGCACATATGCACATATTCCCATAGCATCTGTCATTCTACTTCCTGGTCCCTTGTTCACCTATAATGATTCATTTAACTGTTTAATATCTCTATTTTCTGCTAGAGTTTAAGTACTGGGTCGATGCATGTGGTACCCAGCACAATGTCTGGCACATGGGTGCTCGATAAATATTTGGCAATTGACACATGACATGCTATAACCTCCTTGGGTATCTGCACATATATTCAGAAATGGGAAGAAAAAAATAAATCTAGTTAGGGAGACAGGACACTCCACTAACTATGCATGTGAAGATGGGTACATGCAATTAGAAAAGAAGCAATACATAAATACTTAAACAATGTTAGAGTGATTAAAGACATATGATGCCAGAGCTAGTGTGGCCCAGTTGGTTGGAGTGTCATCCTGTAAACTGAAAGGTCACAAGTTAGATTTTAGGTTAGGGCAGATACCTAGGTTGTGGGTTCAGTCCCCAGTTGGGGCACATACAAGAAGCAACCAATCAATGTTTCTCTCTCATACTGATGTTTCTCTCCCTCTCTCTCTCTCTCCCTTCCCCTCTTTCTAAAATCAATAAGCACATCCTCAAGAGAGGATTAAAAAAAGAGAGAAACAAGAGGAGTGTATCTGCTAAAATTCAAAAAGTTGAACTTTCAATGAGATGTGGGATGTGTGGTTGGATAGACTAAGGAATACACAAATGTCAGATGCTATTAAAATTAGTAATGTTATGTGTCAGGTGCAAAGTCCACATAGGAAGGCTTGGAGAGAGAGATGAGCAAGATAAATGGGAAGCAGAATGGGGAAGAAAAGATATAAAAAGTAGAGTGCATGGATGAGGATGGGGTAAAAATGTCATCTAATGGATAGTAGAAAACACATAGTTAGATTAAGGCAGTGAAAGGCAGCAGAAACTCTTATCTGATCAATGGTGTGGAGACATCACACTCTTGAAGCTAGACATACAGGAGTCATTGTGACTTTGACCAAAGCAGTTCATTGATGTGGTGGAAGCTGAAGCCAAACCAGCCAAGATTAGGGAGTGGGTAGTGATTGCAGAAGAGGAAATGGTAAATGTCGGTGACTCTTTTGGGAAGCTTGGCAATAAAAGGAAGAGAAACATGGGGTGCAAGCTGAAAGGGATGGGTAAGGTAGAGAGAGAAGTTTGTTTTGGATGATTTTATGCCTGTCTATATGCAGATGAAAATATTCCAGTAAAGAGAGAAATTGGTGGTAGGAAGAATAGAGGGAATGAATGCAGGAAGGAGTACTTTGAGAAGAGGAACAAGAATGAAACCCAACCCACACAATGAATGCAGCTGAGCGAGGATTCTCATTCAGGTCTGTTTGATTCTAAATGCTATACTCCTTCCCAAATATCTATTTCTTCTGTAGTTTTTATTTGCCAATGGGCATCCATCTCCCCAGTCCAGTGTGCTAAATCTTTTACACCACCTACTCTAAACACACAAGTTTTATGGTCTTTCCATTTTCATCTGGCTTCCATGTCTACCCAGGGAATTGGAAGAGAAGATAAGCAAACTGAAGGTAAATAAGTCTTACCTATTTTATGCATTTATATTAAGTGCATGAAATAGGTTATATTAAACAGTGGTAAACAGAGAACCAAAAAAATCCAATTTATTCCTTTAACAATTTATGCTCTTTTTCTTGGTAAGAATATACCTCCATTCATTTTCAGCCTTTTCTATTAAGCCATTTCCTAACTTTTAAGGCTCCTTTGGTGACCACTGACTTCTAGTCAAGGCTGTCCTACCTGAACCACAACTGAAATAATTTTAACATGCTACATAGGGTAACACATACAAGGGAGAATATAATGGGCATGTATAAAATCAAAAGTAAAGAAACAGAGATGGGGGTAGAGTTGTGATTCAAAGAAATGCCATAGATTAAATGGCAAACCCTCCAATGTATTGTCCAAAGACAATCTTCCAGTGCCACCAAAGAAGGAATAAAGGTACTGAATTATTTGGATCCTAGGCTAACTCAGAGTCAACCAAGCACCTTTGAGCTCACCCTAAAATCCATTGATTCATAAATTTAAAAATGGGAGAGTAAGAGGGCCTGAAAGAAGGCAGATGAGAGTACAATTCAGCAGCCATCCCAGTATGAAGGGGGGACCTCAACTTTCTCTTGATCTCCCCCCACACGTATTTTTTAACACATACTCTGCCAGGTACTGATGATACTGCAAAGAACAAAACAAGCATAGCCATACCCTCAGGGAGCTTGAAGTTCTGTGTGGGAATTAATGCCAGATGGATATGTAAAGTGTTAAGATAGGATATATGTTCCCTAACCAAGTCAGGTAGAAGAGAGTAGTCAGAACAATGGAATATAAAGTGTGTATGTACATGTGCACACACATACATGACACCTGTTATCAAAACTGGTCTTGATAATGGGAACATTTTGCTTGGATAATTTGCACTTCGGAGCAAATCAGAATCATGAAAGCAAGATTTCTGACTAGCACACCAGTGTGGTGAGGGGCACTGCTGACTAACACAGGAAAGACCAGAAGAGGACCAGGTTGGGAGCAGGCAAATGCTGGGTTTGGTCTTTACACATTAAGTTTGAGGACCCTTTGAGACCCCCACATGAGCTCTCTCAGGTAAGCAATGTTAAATCTGAAACACCTGGTATGGTCTGTGCTGGAAGGGTAAATTTGGAACTCATTGCGTTAGAGGTGATCATTTAAACCATGGGCACAGATGAGAACATTTATCAAGAGACTGTTTCGGCTTAATCTCCAAAATATATAAAGAACTTACACGATTATACTCCAAGAAGACAAGCAACCCAATTAAAAAATGGGCAAAGGACTTGAACACACACTTCTCCAAGGAGGACATTCAGAAGATCCAAAATCACATGAAACGATGTTCAATATCACTAGCTATCAGAGAGATGCAGATTAAAACCACAATGAGGTACCACC